>JAQZBX010004451.1:0-60076 GCA_029593785.1 Cabassous unicinctus | reverse complement strand
CTAGAGATTAGGTTGTTTGTTCTAGAAATTAAATGAATGGAATCCCATATTAAGTATTATCTCGACCTTGTTTCTTTCATGCAGCATAATGTCTGAAATATTCATTTATATTTTTATTTAATGTAGTAGTTCATTCACTTTTATTGCTGAATAACATTCCATTGTAAGAATATACCATGATTTGTTTTCTGTTCTCCTGGTGTTGGAATTTGGATTGCTTTCACTTTGGGCCTATTAAGAGTAAGGTGCATACGAGAAAAAATGTTTTCATTTCTTTACAGTAAATACTCTATTTCAGAATTGTTGGGTCAAGGGATAAGTGTATAAGCATCTTCATAAGAAACTACCAAAACATTTTACCTTCGTACCAGCAAAGTATGTATGTTCTGATTGTTACACATCTTTGCTAACACTTGATGTTGCCAGTTGTCAATCTTTTAATGTTAGCCATTCTAGTAGGTGTTTGATGCTATTTCATTAGGGGTTTAATTTACATTTCTCCAGTGGCTAATGATGTTGAGGACTTTTTTGTGTGCTTCTTGACCAGTTGTATATTTTCCTTTTGTAGTGTCTGCTCTAGTCTTTTACACTTTAGCTTTTTTTTTTTTTTTCCGTGAGGGAGAGTTTTCTTTTTATTATGGAGTTTTAGAAGTTCTTTATATATTCTAAATACAAGTCCTTCATCAGATATATGTATTTTTCAAATATTTTCTGTGGCTTGATTATTCATTTCCTTAATGGTGCCTTTCAATGAGTAGAGACTTTCAATGTTGATGAATTCTACTTTATCAATATTTTTCTTTTATGACTTTTGCTTTCTATGGCCTGTCTACAAAATCTTGCCTACTCCCAGGTTGCAAAGATATGTTCCATATGTTTTCTTCAGAAGCTTTATAATTTTAGCTTTTACTTATTTTTTTACCTGACTACAATGTTATTTGCATGCCAGTTATTATCAACAAACCACAATACCCCTAACTCTTTTGCAAATACTTGACTCCATTTTTCCCTCTTACCCTCCTAATCTAGACAGAAAGTTCTAGATATATACTATATCTATCTGTTCAGAAAGTCTGTTCAGAAAGGAAAAATCACCATAGTAATTTCAAACAGAGAGGAATTAAATAATTCAGAATTGGTTACAAGGATATTGGAAAGGCTGGAGGAAAAAAAGAGAAGAAAGGGAGTTTATCTGAGTATTAGCAACTATGAAACCATTATTATCCCAGAGGTGGAGGAGCACAAGAGAAAACAGAAATTTTTCAGCTCCTATATAACTATGTATCTCTTGCTGTTGGAGCCAAAGAACCTAGGATCTGCCTTCCAAAATTTCTGCTGTTGCATCTGCAGTCATTAATGTAAATCTTACTCTACCACTGCTGAAGATGCCCCTGGAAATTGGAAAGAGGAAGTTAGTCACACCTCTCTTCCTTCTTCTTTCCAATCTCCAACCAGCACCTCTCATTGGCAGAACCTAAACAGAAGCTAGTAGGCAAGGGAGTCTGAGAAATTTAGTTTGTGAATTTCCAGCCACTATAACACAGAGCAGAACCCAGAAAGACAGGAATTGAGCTGAGAACATAGAAACAATTGAACTACATATAAAGGATCAGGTCCTTCTCATCAAATGGCTTTTTGGAATGTAGGAATTTAAGGCCACCCTCATTGTTTTGATGAAGATGAACAATGGAAAGTAAATATCACTTTTCCTAAGATTCCAGGCAAACTATTCAGGTCTTGAACCAAACTAAAATTTCAATGAAATAATATTCTCCCCCTTTCTCCTCCAACAAAATGTAAGTCAGGATATAAAGAGATAGCTATCTGCTGAAGAAGTCCTGAACAAGCAGCTTCCCAAGGTCCACTGTCATCTATATATGTACAGCTTTGAGGCTGGGATTTGCTCTGGGATTTGAGGTCATTGTGATGCTGACTAGAGCATTCTCACAGCCTGTGTGGCCAGCAAATGTTTGTGGGAGACAAAAATGATACCACAAAAAGTCTTTTCTATATAATTGCACAGAAAAATACAAGCAATAATTTAAATTTAAAACATCCTGAGAGGAGAAACACTTCCAGACTCAGCATAAGGAACTCTGTGGACCTTCTCTCCAGCAAAATAACCATAACAAATTAAAAGAAAAATTAAAAATAAAACATTTAAATTCTCTAGAAACTGTCCTAACCAAATGGAGAATTATTTAAATCTCAGTAAGAGCAGTGAAAGTCTACATCATTTAAACCATAACCAGCTCCCCACCTACCCCGCAGCTCAGTATGATAGAAGCTCTACTCTGGGTAGGTGTGGCCAAGAACATGGACTCTCTCCCCCTCAACTCCCAGTCTATGGCTGTAGTTTCTCCCCAGGAAATGAATACCACCAGAATTTCTCATCCCCACCAAGCCCCATGTTGTAGAAACTATTCAAGGCAAACACAACTGAGAGGTTTGGGTCTCCCTTCCTCCACCCAGCAGCCAGTGGTAAGGAAGAAGCTCTCCCTTAAGCATGACAGGCTGAGAACAGTAGAATGCAATTATCTTTCTCCAGCTTGCTTGTCCAGCAGTTTCCATGCCTAGAAAGGCAAGCCAAGAAGACCAGAGGTCACTAGTGTCACTCTGAGGGAAATGAGTATCAGTCCCCACCTACAGCTTCAGAGCAGTGATGCAGAGCCTCTGCCCAGGGGAATAGACAAATTCTAAGAAGAGAGAAATCTTTAATGCTCTTTAAGGGGCTGATGACCTTTAGAACATGCCTAAAGGTAATATATAAAATAATGGATATTTTGATGTTAAACAGTTAAGGGAAGGCTGGTAGCTCTATGACAGCAAAAGTGAAATGGTAGAGGAGCTAGAAGTTTAACAGAGAGAACCAAGGAAATAGCTAAGAAGAATCGTCCTGAGGTCCAAGCAAACTTTAAAGACTAACCTTAAATACTACCTCTGCAAAAGGGTCAGAAATTAGTTCAATCAGACTTTAGAGCAATGTATGCGCCAGAGCATTGTTGAAAACAAGAAAGCAATCAGCTAGTAATTAGTCAAGGTTAACGGATACACTGTAGATTCAAATAGGTTCAAGGTAAAAGGTCTGAAAAACATATACCTTATAAACAGCAACCATAGGAAGGCTGCAGTGGCTATACTAATATCAGACAAAGAAGACTTTAAAACAACAAAAAAAATATGTAATTACAGAGGGGCATTTTATAATGGTAAAGATTCAATCCATCTGTGACAATTTGAAGCTGAGTAGATCCCAGAAAATCCTGTTCTTAAAGCTAATCCATTACTGTGCATGTAAAACTATCTTAGATGTCATCTTTTGATTAGATCACTTCAGTAGGGCATGATCCAATGTGGGTCTTAATCCTCTTACTGGAGTTCTTTATAATGTGGGGAATAAAGAGCTGCAGACACAGGAAAAAATCTGCAGAGTCAGAAAGGAACCCATTTAGGAAAAAGAATGCCAAGAGAGCAAGAAGCTGAAAACAACGCAGCCCAGAGGAGAAGGCAAGGATGAGCAGAGCCACCATTGTGCCCTGCCACATGACAGGAGTCCAGGCTTGCCAGAACCTTTGTGGAGAGAGCTTCACCTGATACCTCAATTTGGACACTTTCCCAGACTTGGAACATAAACTTTTAACCTAATAAATTCCCATTATAAAAGCCAACACATTTCTGGTATATTGTTCTCAGCAGCTTTTAACAAACTAAAGCACCATCAGACGAATATAACAACTATAAATACAGATGCATCTAACAACAGAGCCCTAAAATACATGAAGAAATAACTGACAGAATTGAAGGGAGAAATAGAAAATTCAAATATAGTCGCTGGAGACTTCAATACTCTGTTTTCAATTCTGAATAGTACAAATAGGCTGAAGAAAAGCAAAGATATATAAGACTTGAATGGCACTATAAACTTAACAGATATTTCTAGAACCCTCCACCCCAAAACAGCAAAATATACTTTCTTCTCAAGCACACATAGAACATTCTCTAGCACAGACCAATAGACCATACACTAGACCATAAAACAAGCTTTAATAAATTTAAAAGAATTTAAATTATACAAAGTATGTTCTCTACCATGAAGGAATGAAATTAGAAATTCGTATCAGAAGGAAACAGGAAATTCATAAATATGTGGAAATTAAACAACGTGCGTCTACATAACCAATGGTTCAAAAAAACAATTACAAGGGAGTTTGGAAAATATTTTGAAATGAATGAAAACAAAAACACAACATAGCAAAATGTATGGGATGCAATTAAGCCAGTGCTTATGGGTAAAATTTAGTTATAAACACTTTTATTTAAAAAAAAAATCAAATCTTCAACCTAATAATCTATCTTCAAAAACTGGAAAAAGGAGAACAAAGTAAACCTAAAGGAAGCAGGGTGAAGAAAATACTTAAGATTATAGCAGGAATTAATGAAGTACAGAAGGGAAATACAATGGAGAAAATTAACAAAACAAAATTTATTTCTTTTTTAAAATATTGAAAAACCTTTAGGAAAACTTACCTAGAAAAATAGTGAAGACTCAAATTAGTAAAATCAGAAATGAGAGAGGGGATCCAACTATCAACATTACAGAAATAAAAATAAATAAAAAGGATTATAAGAAAATACTATGAAACAATGTATGTCAAAAATTAGATAAATGAAATGGACGAAACCCCAGAAAGACATATATAACTGAAACTGACTCAACAAGAAATAGAAAATCTGAATAGACCTATAATAATAAATAGATTGACTAGATAATTTTAAAACATCCCATAAAGAAAAAAGACCATGCCCAAGTTCTTTCACTGGGGAATTCTCACAGGTATTAAAAATCAGTTTCAATTCTTCACAAACTATCTTTCATGATTCAACTGGGAGAGGACTCTCCAAAGATTGTATCTGTTTTCCTCCATGCTTTGTCCCAATGCCATTTCCCTTTGCTGATTTTTCTTTCTATCTTTTGTGCTAATAAATCATACCTGTGAGTACAACTGAAAAAAAATCAGTTTCAATTCTTCACAAGCTATTCAAAAAAAAAAAAAAAAAAAAAAAAAAAAAAAAGGAATAGGAGATGCACCTCCAATTCTATCACCCTGATACCAAAACCAGACAAAGAAATCACAAGTGAAGAAAATGACAGACCAATTTCCTTTATGAATCTAGATGCAAAAATCTTCAACAAAAATTAGCAACCGAAATCTAGCTATATGTAAAGGCTTATATCTGATATGCAGATGTGATTTATCCTAGAAACACAAGGTTGTTTTAACATCTGGAAATCAATCATTGTATTATATCGTATTGATAAAATAAAAGATAAAAGCCACATGATCATCTCAAAAGAGGCAGAAAAAGCATTTGACAAAATCTAAAAACATTTCATGAAAAAAAAAAGCTGTACCAACTAGAAATAGAAGGGCGTTTCCTTCAACGTGATAAAGGGCTAACATTATACTTAATCATGAAAGAATTAATACTTTCCCTCTAAGATCAGGAATAAGACAAGAATATCTGTTTTACTACTTCTATTCAATATTGTTTTGAAAGTTCTAGCCAGACCTATTTGAAAAGAAAAAGAAATAAAAGGCATCCAGATAAGAACAAGAGAAGTAAAACTATCTCTATTCACAGATGACAGGATATCATATATAGAAAATCCTAAGGAAATTTACTAAAAAACTATTAGGATTAATACAGGAATTCAGTGATATTGCAGGATACAAGCTCAATATACAAATCAATTGCATTTCTACAGCAATAAACAATATGTAAATAAAATTAAGAAAACTATTGACAATAGCATCAAAAATATTTTTTTTTTAAATCTTAGATATAAATTTAACAAAGGAAGGGCAAAACTTGGACTCTGAAAACTATAAAACTTTGTTGAAAGAAATTGAAGAAGACCAAATAATTGGAAAGATATTTCATGGCCAAGATCAGAAGACTGAAATTGTTAATATTTTCCATATTGATCTACAGATTCAATATATTCCATACCAAAATCCCAGATGGCTTTTACAGAAACTAGCAAACTGATCTTACAATCTATATGGAAATACAAGCCACCCGGCATAACAAAAACAATGTTGAGAAAGAACAATGTTGCAGGACTCATACTTCCCAATTTCAAAATTTACTGCATTAATCAAAATAGTATGTACTGGCATTAGGATAGACATATGGATTAATAAAACAGAATTAAGAGTCTAAAACTAAACCCTTGCATTTATGGTGAATTGATTTTGACAGTGGTGCAAGACAATTCAGTGGAGAAGGAATAGTCTTTCCAATATTGTCCTGGAAAAACTGGATATACACATTAAAAAGAATGAAGTTGGATCCTTTCCTCATACCATACACAAAAATTCACTCAAAATGAGTCATGGACCTACACATGACAAGTAAAATAATAATTTTCCAAGAACAAAATTTAGGAGTAAATTTTTTGACATTGGGTTAGGAATGATTTCTAGATATGACACCAAATCACAAGTAATAAAAGAAAAAAATGGATAAATTGGACATCACCAAATTAAATATTTTTATGCTTCAAAGCACATGATCAAGAAAGTGAAAAGACAATTCATAGAATAGGAAAAAATATTTTCAAATCATATATCGCAAAGAACATATATAAATGGTCAATAACCACAGGAAAAGATGCTTAACATCATAAGGTATTGGGAAAATGCAAATCAATAGCACAATGAAATGCCGTTTAACACCCACTAAGAGAGATAGACATTAACAAATGTTGTCTAGGATGTGGATAAATTGGAACCCTCATACATTGCTCATGGAATTGTGAAATCATGCAACTGTTTTCGAATACAATTTAGCAGTTCCTCAAAATTTTACACCTGGATTTACCATATGATCCCATAATTTCACTCCTTGGTATATACCCAAGAGAAATGAAAATACATACCCACACAAAAGTGTATACATGAATATTCATAGCAACATTATTCATAATTGCCAAAAAGTGGAAACATTCCAAATATCAGCTGATGAATATGTAAACAAAATGGTTTACCCATATGAATGTATATTATTCACAATAAAATGGAATGAATTATCGATACCTATGTAAACATGGATGAAAATTGAAAATATTATACTAAGTGAAAGAATCCAGTCACAAACAACAACATAGTGTATTCCATTTAGACGAAGTGTCCAGAATAGGTACAAGTATAGAGACAGAAAGTAGATTAGTCCCTGCCTTGGGTTGGAGCAGTGGAGATGGGGAATGGGGAATGATTTCTAATGTGTATGGGTTTTCAGGGGAGGATGAAGAAAATGTTCTAAAATTAGTGGTGATGGTTGCACAAATATGTGAATATACTAAAAACCACTGAATTATACACTTTAAAGAGATGAATTTCATGGTATATGAATTATATCAATAAAGCTTAAAAAAAACAAACACAAATAACCACCTAGGGAAACTCCATTAGATTCCAATGCTTTCCTTGGCTATCCTCATTTACATGGTGAGTCACCATGATGATAGGCACCGTATGCACATACTCAATCTCACTTAATACCTACAACAACACTATGAAGTGAGTACTATTATCCCTGCTTTCTGGAAGGTAAAACTGAGCCCGAGAAAGTTTAGTAAGCTGTAACATCAACATTAAATTCCACAGCAAGTTACGATGCTGTACTGCCCCAAATAGGATAATTTAATGCTTTGACTGAAAGAGGCTATCATCGCTGGGTATTGTACATAATTTCTATCCTCCTTGGAGAAATTTCGAATTCACAGGCTAATATAGGATTGGCACTGTCACAAAGAAGGTTTTAGCTTGAAAATAGTATGTTAGCAATCTTCAACTCTAACATTTTGGCAAGGAGGTAGGCACAATTAGTACAAAACTAGACTAATTCACAGAACTCTATGTTTTTTCTTTCTTTTCAAAAATATTAATTCATCAAATGGTACTCATTTCTAAAAAATTTTATGGGTTCTACTTTGTTATTTGTGCAATGATGCATACTGTAGTTTGTAAACATACAGATGATAATATTGAACTCTATTGAAAAGAATAAATTAACAATACCAGCTAATGATAATCAACAAAATAAGGTATGATGAAAAGTGAGTTAGTGGATCATAATATGTAATTTCATAAATAATCGAGTTCATGTTTGTCTTTAAGTAGGTTTTGTCAATTCAAACCCCTCAAAACTGTGTGTGTATGTGTTTCTATATATACTTTATTGTAAAATTATTATATATTATATGCAATAAAATATAGCAAACAGAAAAAATAAGGAGATGCCAAAATCATACAGAATAATTAAACCTTTACAAATGAGTATTGTAATGGTTCAAGAAGTTACACTTTATCCAAAGTCATAGAACTAAACAGATACAGAACCAGAGCTAAAACCTGAGTCTCCTGGTTGTCAGTCTGGTTGCAATACGGCTATCTCCCATTTAATCCCACTGGACTCAGAACACTCATTTAATATGGGTACACTCAGCTTTTATTTATACTTAGCAAAGTAGGAAAAATTCTGTTATCAAATGTCGGAGTAAAAGGAATGTTGGTTAGTGAACAGTTTATGAAGATTTATTCACTTTGTTCCAGTTGTTCTTATATTTACTTAAACATTGCTTACCTCCCTCTTTCTCCAGAGAACAATCTGTCTCTGACTCCCTACCCGTAGTTCCAAACTACAGAAGTTTATTTTAGCGATAGGATATAATTAAAGAAGACAGCTACAGATTAGGAAAAGGGATGCTGTGAGAGATATCACCGGGGCAATCAAGAAAAGGATGATAGAAACCCAAAATCCAATATTCTCTCACATACAACTACAAGCTTCACTTAAAAATAAACTTTGAAATTAAAAAAATGTCTCTGCTTTTTCTCATAATAATGCTGAAATTTTACAAGCCCCATTATCAAATACAACAAGGCAACAATTACTCCTATAACATGACAAAATTAATCTTTAAATTCTTAGAGCAGAGAGACTATCATACAAGAAACTGTTTATGTTATATGTTAGACTCTTTGGCATTAATTCTGGTTGGCTTTGACATCAGTTACAACTTAAAGAACTAACTAGAATACAACATCGTGAACTCTATTTTCTAAAATTTCCAACCCACAAAAGGATTGTATAACATTCCTTTGGCTCTTAATTTCTACTTGCTGATATACTGTTAAATATTTTGAATGTTTTGACTCCTTAACTAGATTGTTTGTCTTTCTTCTTAACCTGGACATGGTTAGTTGCTAATCAAAAATTAGGAGAATGTGCCTCTGAGATTCCTTTTCCTCAATATAATTATTTAATTAGTGGCAATTGACTCTAATCTTAGAATACGATAGTAAATGTGTCTTGAATCTGAAAAAAATGATTAATTTTACTTGTGTTTCTTCTGATGACAATTTTTACTACATGCTAAGACAATCCAATGGGAACAGTTAAATGAAGAAAGAAGTTCAGTTAAAAAAATTCATGTTGGCACGTTATCTCCACTCGTTTTTTTGAGATCCCAGATACTTTCCCCAAGAGAAATACTGTTGAGACATCATGCACTCATTTATTCATTCATATACACTTAATATCCCAAACCATTAAGGTAGATGCTGTCTTATATTGCTTGACCTGCTTTTCACCTTTACCTTCATTAATGTTGAAATTATGTAAGCTGTGAGCAGAAAATACGTATGATGAATATGATTTTCATGGACTCTCAAGACATAGATTTCATATATATATATTTATATATATATGTAGTTTATATTATATTATTGCATAGTTTATATTACATCTATATAACATGTATGATATATCACATATACATGTGATATATGATGCAATCTAATATAATTTTAATAAAACGTTTAATAAAATGATATTAGATTTTAAATCTAATTTTAATATCAGTATAAATAATACATGCTTTTTACAAAAACTTCTGGAAATACAGAAAAGTCTTTTTAACCATTCATATCCCCACAACCAAAATTTACTCCATGCTAACACTTTTCTTTTCCTTGGCCTAAATAAATAGCTAAAATAAAGATTATATGTTTATTCTCCATGCTCCTCAACAAATTAGAATTATACTACCTGCCACAGAGTCAGATAATATAAAGATCATTTTCTAGCAGAGCAGCCAATTAACATGACGAGAAGTCTAAGGGTAGCATAAAGCTTGATCTTTATGAATTTGAAGTGCATGTTCAGTTTAGACAGAATAATTAAAACAACCAGGTACATGTTGTTATCATATTGGATTCATATCTTCCAGTATTAAGGTTGCATTAGGCTTATAGAATGAGGAGTTATTCCAGAGAGGTGCTAATTAAATGTAAATAAAGGCCATTATGAACTTCTCAATGGAACTCAATTGGCATTATATTAACTAAAAATGATGTCAGTCAGATGCCCAGGTGCATGGCTTCTCTTAATTTTCAGCTTAAGGTTTTTCAAAGTGCCACTATTGACTAGATAAATTTAATTAAATATTCATAAGAAGCCTGCTGACCATTTCTATGACAGTGTTGAATATGCTGCAACATCACTATTTACTCCCTCAAAGCAAAGATTTGTTTCATCAACAAAATGATTTTAGACTATCATTTGTATCAAGATGTTAGGTTCATCCAGGAAATTCTTGGAGAATAATTTCAACTACGGACCCTCTCCAGGCTTATTTCACAGACTGCAAATGCATCCTGTGAAATATGTTCATACTTCCCTTTTCATTCATTTTGGTTTGAGCATATCTAAGTGTCTATGGTATTAAGAATAATTTTTCCATATTTATTTAATAGATATGCTATCCAAAATTCTTTTTTCTCCAATAAAAAGATGAAAAGATATATGTCAGAATTGTAGTCTTAAAAATGGATCTTTTTAAAAATTATTTTTGAATTAAGCATTAACATAGGCTGAAAAGTATTATAATGTGTTTGCCATTCTTCAGAAAAGTGGAAAATTGCAGTTATAATTGTTCTGCTCTGATTTTAACTGCTCTGTGTCCCCTACCCTAAGCATTTGGTTGGTTACAAGGTCGAATGAATTTGAACAACTTAGGTTGCCAGTTTATACATCGAAGACCTCAAACTCTGAAATGCTTTGTGATTTTTCTACAAAAAACATAACCTTACTTATTTATCAGTGTAAGTCACATTAGAGAGTTTTGTTTTATTTAATTAACTGAGTAATTTTCACATTTCCTTATAATACTTATTTCCTTAAATATATGTATCCATGTACTACTACTAGGTAATAATATCATATATTCTCAGCAAATGTTTGTTTTTTTGAATGGAACTTAGAAGAAACAGAACATCTAACTGTCTACTCTCAAGGACCTTAAATGTTAGTTAATGGGACTCAAGGGGGAAAAAAAAGAAATCAATAAGCAAATAAAAACCAAACAAAAAGAAAAATCCAAATGTAAATAAAACCAGATAATTAGAAAAAGCCCTTTATAACTGAAAGTCCTACATACCTGTACATTACCAGGAAGAAAACTTATCTTTTTGGTGTGTTTCCCTTCTGTGAAAACAGATCTAATTATTGTATGTGCTTTCTCTGTAGGTTTTTGAAACTGAAATAACATCATGTCTTATGCATATCTTGTTATTGGAACAATATATCAAAACAAAAGCAAATACAAAGCCAATTCTCCACGGAATAGTACTTACAAGCTGGAATTTATATAAAATTAACCTTTAGTTTGAGGGGTTATACATGATGATATTTTTGCCTTTTATTATTTTTGACTAGTGTGTGTTTACCATGCTAACTTCGCCAATAAAGAATTCTGGAGTATTTTTTCTGTTACACTCTCTGAAGGATTTTTCTCAGTGAGATAAGCTAGCAAGTGTAATTTCTCCCAAGGCTGTAGGACATTTTTCAATGAGATTTTAACCCAAATAAAACTATCAATAGAATGTCTGTAAGCCCAGAGCTGGCGATTTTGGCCTACTCCTTAGACAAGAGAAAGAAATTAAGGTATGTTTTTTCCTCCAGGCTTTCTAACTTTCCTATTAACTAGAGTTTTACCAGATGAGGAAATTGCTCACTGAGTGGCAATTCCAAAATTAGTACATTTTCAGACTTGATGGTAATATTGTATCAAAGTTTGTAGGCACGTGTAAGGCAGAAAGCATATTATCTTTAGAGTCAATTAAATCTAGGTAAAAATCTTGTTTCTGCAACTTACTAGCTGTGTGACCTCAGGCAAGTTGCTTAATAACCTGTGAAATATAAGGATAATAAGAACTACTATTTAAGGTTATTGGGAGGATGAAGTCCTAGGAATGTGGCTGGCATAGAAAAAGTTATCAATATACGGTAGCCATATTCTTCTTTAAGCAATTAAAAAAAACCTTTAGATTTTTGAGAGGGGGAAAAATCAGACATACTTACATGCATACATTATTTCTTATAGAAAAATCTTCCCCAAAATAGACTATAGAGTGGAGGAACAACCAAAGTAGGGAAATGGTATATTGTTAAAAAATGCAAATATGGGCTGTTACATATGTTAAAGATTTGAATAGAGATAATGCAGGAATCTGAAATAATACTCTATTATTTCCTTTTCAAAAGGAAAGGGCTCTTTGCTCTTGACTATGTGAGCTAAGGACATTTGGAAATAAATCTGTGAAGTAAAAAAAATAGCGCTTTTTAGTTTATGGGTATTTATAAACTGGGTGGTGAGTACCCAATATGAGTTGAAGATGTAGCCTTATTTTCAGGGAATTGCATGCTCGAAAATCTTACAAGTTAGAGGAGGAAAAGACAGAAAATAAAGACAAGCAGATAGAAATGCAGGTCCTGTGAAAGGATGTGGGCATAAGCAACCCAGCTCAGGGATGCCAAATAAAGGGCAGGATGCCATGGACAAGAAAACACTTTATTCAAGGGGCCAAGAGATTGAGAGTGATCTTTGGAACCAGCACTCACCAGAGAATTCAAGAAAGTCACAGGAAACAAACATAAGCTCCTTTTTCAGCAATAAATGCATTTTGTATATTTTTATCACTCATGGGCTAACACACTTGCTAGACTATAGAAGATACTTAGATTTTATTATTTCTATTGCTATTTGATTAATTAAGAAAATGACCTCAACTGCTTGACTGAGTGTTTGATACTATTTTTAGCTAAGTGTTGCAAAGAAGAGTAGACGGTAAACACTAGTTCTGGTTAATCATATGATTTTAGGTTCCTGGGCTAAAAGACCAAATAAAATATATGTATTACACCATTTAAATCCTTGCTCAAATAGGAACAAACTTCTTGATTTGGCTTTGACTATTTTTCCACTGTACGTACCTTTTCTGGGCATTTGAGTAGTAAAATCTCTTCTCCCACAAAAAAGTTATTTTTCAGCCTCAATAATTCAATTAGACCCCTCTCATTCACATGCCGTATATTTTCTAAACTAGCCTTTATTAGCTGTGATGGATGTTTTGCCATTAGTTAGCACAAATAAGGAACTGAATATCTGAAAGTGAGATGTAACAAAGATTGTATCACTTATCTCACTAAATATTCAGAAGTCAGTATTTTCTTAAATCATATTAAAAGTATAATCTCTTTTTATTTGTGTAGCAGACAAATGAGAAAATAAGCCTATGGTAAACCCTTAGATTCAAAGAAAATATTCTAAATTGAAGTGAAATAAGAATAGTATTTCCACTGACAATGATTATGAGGATTTATTTTTAAGGGGGTAGATTTGAACAGGTGGGACTCCAACTTTATTTCAATTTATTTCCATAAATGTATATTAATAGTCTAGTGTCAATATAAACTTTTCTAAGGCAAAACTATAAAAGTACTCTTTAGAAATTTTTAATATTTTATTATATTAATAACTTATTCAATAATGGTGGAAACTTTAAATACAGATGCCTTGTCATGTAAATTTCCATACACCCTCACAGGGGCCTTTCTCCTGTGAATTAAGTGAAATTTAATGCCTCTATCTTCTCTAGCTTTGCCTTTTCCAATTTTTTAACATTTCCCTTTCCTTTTTTCCAGCATCCCCAACATGCTCACACACACACACACACACACACACACACACATATATATGTTTTGTATATGAATCTAACACTTGCACAGAAATTAAAAAAAGAAACTTTAACCAGGTTTTGAATAGTTTATAAAACTGCTATGTTTCTGTCAAAAGGTTGTGAGCACTTTGAAAAATTATCATGTTCAAAAAGTTAAATTACACTGAATTTTAAGATCAACATCTTTTTCAGTCCAAGAAAAGGGAAGAGATTGAGTAAAATTCTACATTTGGCAAAACTATGTATGTATTTATTTTAAACATAAGATAATTTAATATTTTAAAGAATGATTTAACTTTTAAATTTAAACTGACTTTTTGGCAATACGGTGGTGTGTTTAGGAAAAGTTTGGGAATAAGATTAACAAGTAAGGTCCCTATTTCTCTACGCTCTAGATCTGTGATATTGAGACAGTAATTTTACTCCAGTTACCCTCAGTTTACTCATTTGTAAAATTGTAATAATAATTGTACCATTGTATCGACATCACAGAGTTATTTTGAAGACCAAATGGGATAACAAATGGAACCCACTTAGAATATGAATTTCTTAATACATATTACTATTATTTATCTGCAAGCTTCTTAATTATTTAGACAAGGAATTTAGAGGCGGATTTAGAAAGATATTAACAAAAGAGTCCTTAGAATATAATTATATTGAAATTACTATTTGCATAGACAATCCTAAGTAATCTCAGGGGGAATAAATGCTTCAAGAACCCAGAGGAAGGAGATCATGAAACATCCCTCAGTAGTTTTTCTAGTGGTAAACTATGATTTTACTTTCCAAATAAGGAAACTTCTGTTATGTTACTACCTTGTTTAACAAAGATGGCAAGTATCTGATAATGATCTTTTATCAAATACTCTCCACACACTGGCATACAATGGTCTGGCCCTGGGAAATGAGTGAGAGTTTACTCTGTGAAACCTCTGACTTTCCCTCTTTTCAGTATTTGCTCTTACATTTTCAAGGCTCCTGTCATCTTTTAAAGATAAAGTCAATTCATGTTAAGGAGCTAGTGGCAAATGTGACTATTTTTATTTCTCCAAAATGATTTCCACTCGGTAATTTATTTTGAAAGACCACCTATTTAAATCCTAGCTCTGACACTTACAAGTATATGATCTTGGACAAGTTACTTAAACTGTCTGGTTTTCATTTTTTCATCTGTATAAGAGGACAATGCTTAACTTGTGGGGTGTTTGGGGATTGAATGATCATTGTGTGGGTGAAGAAAAGTAAAAGAAAATAAAGTTCCCTTAGTTTGTCAAGCTGCTATGACAAATACCACATAATAGGTTTGCTTCAACTATAAGAAGGCTTGTTTCCTCCAGGGGTTGATAGAATTCTGGTGACGGCTGCCTGAGATCTTTGGGGTTCCTTGTACTATATTCCTGTTTCCAGTATTCACAGGGCATTGCCCTCTCCTTTCTCTTCTGGGTTCCCTTGACTTCCGGTTTCCAGTTCCTCCCTGTGGTTTTATCTAACTATGTCTAAATTTCTTCTGCTTGTAAAGAACTCCAGTAATCGGAATTAAGGCCTAGCTTGTTTCAGTCAGCCACACCTTAACTAAAAATGATGTATTCAAAAGATCTTATTTACCATGGGTTCAAACCCACAAGAATGAGGATTAAGATTAAGATCATGTCGAAATTGGGGTACATACATCAATCTACCATGGAAAGAGAGGGAAAGGAAGTGAAATAAAGGGAAGGGAAAGGAAAAGAAAGAATGAAAGAAATAAAGAAATATAAAAGAGAGAAAGTAAGAAGAAGAGATCATCCAATCAAGACAATTCTTTACCCAAAAAGATACTTAAAAATTGTAGAATTTCAGGCTTCAACAAGAATATCTTGCTGCACATTCTAGTTAAATTTAAGAGATGCTCTGTTTTTATATTGATATTTTCCTCCTTTCTCTGCCTCATGCTTAGGTAAGATAACTTTAATTGAGTTCTACAACAATGGGAGATAGAGAAAAGAAAATGAAGAAAACTTGCTTAACAGTAAGAAAACAGTAAGGGGACTTTAACAGGTGATGATTCCAACCAGTATGCAGTGAGTGATATTGTTGGCACGTCCCTTTTGGTAGGCTGAGGTATAAATATTTCAAAATTTTCTCATGGTGTGACATCATTTATTCCCTTTTATCTTTTTCAATTTATAGTCTCTAGTGATTAAAGTATATTTTTTTGTTATAATGTTTAGCTTTCTTCATCCCATTTTTTTTCCCATTTAAGAAATAATCTTGATGTTCAAAAAAAGCTGCTGAATATTGGGGAGTACACACACTTTTCTAAGGAATGTCACATATCACTTGGAACAAATGTAGGAAGTACCTTTACTCTGTGGTCTTTCAAATGCACATTGAAATAGCAAGTGATCCCACAAGGGAACATGAAATGCTTCAATGTGTTACCCATGGTTATGGGAGGCTCCTAGATGAGAGTGATTGGAAATGATTTTGTACTATGGAGAGGTGTTTATAGTGTTTTATATTTGGGAAAACATTAAATTTTCAAAATTATCAATGGGCATGGTGAAGGCAAACACAAATCAGAACAGATGGTAGAAAGATAAGAATGGACACTCAATCAATCAGAACAGATGCTGGCCATACCAGAGCATATTGAAAGGAGCTTCAAAGCTCATTCATCTACCTCATAATACTAGAGTATATGCTGAGGCTATTGAGATTAAGCCAACCTGACTGATCTCCACCTGTACTATATCTACCCTGTGATCCCAAGGAAAACCAGGACAATTTGTCTTTCAGCACACCATATGTCTTTAAGATCTGATGAATGTCATTGACCTGTTCATCTCAAAAGTGCATCACTAGCAATGTCTCCTTCAATATTAGAGAGCTCAAAGGTGTTAGAGTCAGACAGACCAGGCTTCAGGTACCGATTTTCCTTCTTACTTGGCTTTGTGGCCTTGAATAAGTCACTTAAGCTCTCCTAATTCCTGTTTTCTCATCTTTAAAATAAAGATATTATTACCTAACCTTTAGAGATGTTGAGAGGATAATATGAGATAAAGTATGAAGACATGCAATAAATATTAGTTCCTTACATTCTCAACATGTCCTAACTACCACAAATAAGTGAGAAAGTATCTATATATTTTTTAAAAAAGCAAACCCATTTATTCATGTCTTAAGCAAAATTTGAAATATATATTTCCAATATAATGTTTTCTACATGAAATTTTTTGGAGTTCTGTTGGTTTCTTTTCCTTTTACATAATTCATCTTCCTAATAGGAAATAATTGAATTAAATTGTTTTTTAAACTAGAGTAGAAGGAAATGTGAGGATCAAGCATATTGCAGTTTGTGTTTCGCTAAAATTATGAAGAAATTAGTTATCCACATCATAGTATAGTTCTTCATGGCACATCTCTTTTATCTTCCTCCATTGTAATCTAAGAGACGTACCTCTCTGACTGATTATCTGCTAAATGAGTAAGCAATTTGTGAGACAAGATCACTTGATCGCCCAATATTGGCCTTCAAAATGATGAAACCAAATAACTGAGAAAGTTTATCAGCACACTTTGAGAGTATTTCTTATAATTTGGTATCTTCTGAAACCAACTCAGTGTTTTTACAATTTTTATAACTCATCTCTTTCAGCTCCTAGAAAGGACAAATGTCACATCTCTTTCTAGAATCCAACCTTGAACTTAGTTACTTGCTGGGATACAATTGCAATTCACAATCTACTTGACATCCTCTTTTGTTGCTGCAAGAAACCCACACACATTCCTGTTTGCAGACTTTAGTTTTCACATATTTTATATAACATACATCAAAAAGTCAGCATTGTAACTAAAATTATGCGTTCATTATTGTTTATTCAAAAATCTCTGTGTTGACATCAGAAGCTTACTGTATAGCCTATTATAGCCTGTTATCCTTGTAATACGTAAATTCCTTTTTGATGTCGCTCAGCACCGACAAAAAGCAGTCTTGCTTCATTTTTAAATTGTTAGTTTGTGACTCTTTTAATTTCTCACTCTTGATTCAAATATGTAAATAACAATGATCACAATTTCATATGCTTCAGTGGTTTCTTAGTAGCCAGTAAAAGTTTCAATTAGGCTATGTTAGAAATCATTACATAATATTAAGCCTTTGTAACCCAAGTTATTATGTGCAGAGATTCCTTTTGGGGCTTGCATACCTAGGAATAAGACTGGCATGCAGTTTCACCTGAAAAGAAAAGTGATTGACCCTGAGGGTACATAAAGTACAAAGATTTTGCTCCTGGTTTCCAAATGATTCTATGTTGCTCACAAAGTTCCCTGTGCCTAAAAGATGAAAGTCTATACTTCCTGATACATCACATCAGGTTCTTCATAAAATAGCACCAATGCAACTCTTTCTCCTCTGATTCTGCATTCTACACTTCCATCTTGTGAATTAATGGGGGATATAGTAGAGAATAAAATACAAAACCCATACCTTCAGAGAGCTTACATTCTAGTGGGGAGAAATAGATAATGCATAAATAAGCAAATATATAGAATGGCCTATGATGATAAGTGCTATGGAAAATCTAAAGCAGGATGAAGGGGATGGAGAACGTCAATGTGAGGGCAGGATGCTATATGAAGTGGTGAGCAAGGGCTTTTTGGATAAGATGACAATTGGGCAGAGGCCTGACAGAAGGGAGGAAATAAGACATATGGCTATCTGTAGGAAGAGTGTTCTTGGAAGAAGAAACCACAAAGGCAAAGGTCCACAGATGGAAGGCTGCTTGCAGTGCTTGAAAATCAGCAAGGTGACCAGTATGGAAAACAGCCATCAAAAGATACGTGGTCAGACTGTTAATAAAGTGAAGAACTGGAGATCTTTTAGAGCCTAAAGAGCCATTCTTAGGACTATAATTTTACTCTGAGGTAGAAGGGGATCACTAAAAGAATTTGAGCAAATTAATGACATGATCTGACTTAGATTTTACAAGAATCGCTTTGTCTGCTATATCCAGAATAGATTGTAGGGGGCAAGGGCAAAGTGGGAAGAATAATTAATCTATTGGAATGATCTGGGGGAAATTTGAGGCTGGACCAAGGGACCAGGCTGATTGAAAACTAGGCATATGTGTGTGTGTGTGTGTGTGTGTGTGTGTGTATTTGATCTGAAGCACTGCATTGTTTTTTAAAACATGGGTATCTCCTTCTTCAAAACCCTGACAAAAATGCCTCCATTCTTCAATACTCAGATTGAATATTGTCTTCCATGTGGTTTTCTGTGATATCCCAAGTAGGTGCTACAAATTCTGCCATGTTTAATTAGCCCCTTATACCTGCTCTCTTATACAGTATTTACACTTACTTTTATTTCATTGTTAATATGTTTGTATTCCTGGTTAGATTTTCAGCTCCTCAAAGGTATTCTATTTTTCAAAATTCATATATCCCTTATGCCCAACATAGAGTATATGTATGTACTGAAAACTCCACATATACTTGTCAGTTGAGTGACACCACCAACTTTAAAATAGAAAATATTTGAAGTGATTCTCTAGTGTTTGAGCAGAAAAGGGATATTCAACCCTTTTTTCAAAAATGTAGAAGAACACACCAAAGCTAGGTTGAGATATTTGTCACCTTACCAGATGTTAGAATAGATGTCATTGTTGTTCCTTGTAGGTTACAATAAAAATGTAACTCTAAAGGGAAGGAAATGTGTCATTTTGTGAAGATCCCTAGGGAAACTTCACTTGAGTTCATCTATGATAATAGAGAATAAAGTGGATGACTTCATTTTCCTTCTACTGAAACCAGACCACTGAAAAGTGAGATGCACTGAACCACCTAATAGGGCATTTCTCCAGATTTCTAGATGAAGGTTGTGTAGTACAGGTACCACTGGCATATGGTTATTTTGTTTTCATTATTTTAATAATAGGGTATTTGATGATAAATAAGAGCAATGTCAGGGCCACAACCATTTGACAAATGTTTTCATAGTATCTTTGAGTATAACTGAGGTGGGTATTAAAATACTCAGGAGATTTATAACTGGTGAATCATCATACTAAATGAAGCACTATTTAAAGACTGACATTGGGGATGGATGTGACTCAAATGGTTGGGAGTCCGTCTCCCATATGGAGGAATCCGGGTTAGATCCCCGGGACCTCCCGGTAAAAAAAAAAATAGAAAAAAAAAAAAAAAAGACTGACATTAACAATTGACTTTGTCACCTTTAATGCTCTAGTGAGTTCAATGACATCACTGATGACAAACTTCTCACAATATGTGGATAGTAAAAAGCTGGAAGGGTTAACTAATAGGTATCTGAAAAAAATATAGTGGGGGGAGCAGTGGATTGAAATTAACAGGTTGGAAATTATTAGGGATAAATGCAAAGCCCTACATTTCAGTTCCAAAGCCTAGCTGCAAAATGGGAAAAAATAAGAGCAATTTGTAGGAAAGATATTTAGAAGCATCTTGATGATAAGCTTGTCAAGTAGTTGAGACTATGATTCAGCTGCCAAGAATGCTAATTTGATCTTAGTCTACATAATGGAAATATAATGTCCAAGAAATAATATTTCCCCTTTTACATGAATGGAAAAGGATTACATATGGAATACTATATTCCATTAGGCATTACATTTTAGAAAATTAGTCAAGGTGGAATATGTTCAGTTAAAATGAAGAAACAACTTAAAGCAAGGTTATCTGAAATAGCAAAAGAAACTAGAAATATTAACCCTGGAGCCAAAAATGTGATGGGGTGTAAAGTAGAATGTTGGACATAATACTGAGAGAATCATTAGGGCAGAATTTGAAACAATGAGCAGACAAATAGTAACTATTTTGGTAAATAGAGGGGAAAATTTGGGAATATTTAAAAAATATTTCTACTTTAATAGACTGCTTCATGAAGGATTGAGTATACCTACATTGGAGAGGTTCAAAGGTAGATTTTTTTAAACCACATAGCAGAGAATTGAGTAGGGGAAGCATTCCTTGGATTATAAGTCAAGATGAGTATTCTCTAGTGTTCCTTCTGACTCTAATGTTTCATGGCTTTGTTGCTGCTATTCTATTATAATTAAATATATTTCTTACCAAGATCCAGACCTTATTATTTAGCCTAGTTCTATGCCTCCAGGCCATGTAGGTTTGTCTTTCCTCTTATGGGTTTGTGAGAAACAAATAAAAATTATCCTTAAAGAATAACAACAATAATAATAGTTACTACTTACATGGTATTTACAACGTGGTAGGCACTGTTCTAAGTGCTTTTATATTTAGTGCCATACAATGATCCCATTTTACAAATAGAGAAACTGAGGCATAGGGAGTAACTTGATTGAGATCATACAATTAGAAAGTGGGGAAACTGAACTCCAACCCAAGGCAGTCTGTCTCTACTACCCACATGCTTAACCTCCATTGGTATAATACCTCTCTAACTAAGAGAATGCTTCTTAATTTTAATGAAATATGCATTATTATTACAGGAATATTATAAAAATCAGCAAAGATGGGTAAAAGCATCTAGAGTCCTTTGCAAACTGTTAATGATTCAACTTGTGTCTCCCTCTTCTGGACATTAATCAATGACAGTCCAGCATCTATCCCCTAGACAGAAGGTTGGAAAGTAAACTCAGAAGACTGTACTATAATGGCAAGTTGACTGTACTAAAATGCCTGACCCTAGTGACTCAAACTGTTTCTGTAAATGGGTTAGTTTTATAGCTTCTTCAGAAATTTAGGTTTCCACTCCATATTGTACCTGGACATTTAGCATTGGTTATCCTGCATGTGCTCACCTGTCAGCAAGCAAAGAGGAAGCATTGTCAACACTGGCTGGGGTTCAGACAACAGGGGAAGTCTGTTAGTAACCATTTTTATTACCACAGTTTTAAAATAATGAGGTTAATTTGAGGGTGAGCATCATTCAAGTAAATTTCAGGGACCAACTACCTGGACTGGCTCCAAGAAACATGCAAACCGAGTCCAGGTAACTCTGGCAGTGAATCACGATATTGACCTGCAATTCTCTGGTGTTACTGACCAATCAAAGGATGCCAAGCCAATGGCTACATGCCAAATATAAGAATTACATAAATATACAGGCTCCACATCGAACATTAGTTATGGTTTAGTGATGGCATGGACCTTTGGAAAACTGCTCCTTGCAAACCAGCTTCTTCTCTTTCTTCCTCATCATAGTGGAAACCTAAACTGCAAGAGTTGAAAAAGTTTTTCACTGTGTTCACAGGTACCTGCTTCCATTGACTACTGAGTTCAGCCACTTCTTGGGAGGCCCTTGGAGATGTTATTTCTGCCCATGAATTTGACTTGGAAACGATTAACAAAGAGAGGCTGGAGATCCTAGTGGTTCTGGTGGAGTTAAGTATTTCAGTTCTGAGAATAAAGATTTCATTAAGACCACAGAGATTGGATACAGACCTGTCACTTTAAAATGTGCCAGTGCTTGACTGCTTCCATTCTGATGGGTCTTTTATAGGCTTCTGCTCCATCGCAGGAGGAAAGCATAGCCACCACACACATATTTTTAAGTGGCAGGTCTGAATATTTAGTGTGAATGGAATCACTGTATCATAAACCCCAAAGTAAATTTGGGAGCAGAGATGATGAGCTCTGTCAGTCTAAGCTTTCAAATAAAATTGTCACAGGGAATTGCCCAGAACACCCAAACCTAATTTTAGAAAAGGGTTATAGGAAGACCAGGATGTCTGATGTAAGCCATTTATATTCCATGAACCATCCAGCAAAGTATATCTACGTAATACCGAAAGTGCAAGTTAAATTACCCATGGTTGGTTTAACACGAAAATAGTTTCCTATTTGTTTTATGTGATTCTTATTTGTATTACACTTAGTTGCTTTATTGAAACATATTGGAAAAATATAAAAACCACATATAAGACATACATAGATCTAATGAAGGAGGTAATTGAAAGAATAACCCAAGACTTACTTGGTACCATTTCCTGTTTCCCCTTAAGTGTGTGTGTTTAGGTTATAAGAGGTTGTAGGGGGCTATCTCCATGTACTCATGCTCTAAGCTATACTTTCTTAAGATTCACACGGATGAAGGGGCTGCCATTTGGTGAACAGCTATGCAATCTTTGCCATCTCTATAATAAATGAGGAAAGGAAGTGTGGAAAGGCAGAAGTTTAGTAATTGTTGCAGTATAATAAAAATTATTTTCAAGACATACAAAGAAGGAAATGGACATCTTTAGGGAAAATCTGGAGATAGCAGGGGACTGAAGAATGAATGGACAAATGGGAAAAGCTTTCATTTGCATTGGTGAGAGATTTACCACTTCTTCAGTTCAATACCTGAGGATAGAAACATGATCATTTGAGAAAGAAGCCTTTTTCCTGTTGGTACATTCTCAGGCTTCTTCTGTCCTTTGTTCTCTTTTCACCTTCTTCTCAACTTAGACAACCCTGTCTAAATCCAGTGTTTCAACTCCAGTTATATGAAAACTGAGGAAAAAATAGATCTCTAGCTTTGAACTCTCTGCACTCCAGACTCAATATATACTGTCTGCTGCAAAATTTTAATTAGATGTCATAGAGATGACACATGGTTCAGTACGTTTAAAAATAAAAGCATCTTTCCCTCCCCAAAACCTTCTCCCCTTGTGCATATTCTATCCATTCCAATAAAAACCTGATTATTCTCCTAAACGCCTCTGTATTCCTTTCATTCCATGCCATATAAATTCCCAGATGTGCAGATTCTACCATGTTAATATCTTTCAAAATGTATACACTTCTCTCCAATTGTTTCTACTTCCTCAGCTCAGATACTCTACATTTCTTACCTGAAATGCTGTAAAACTTTCTGTTGATCTTACTGTAAGCCTAATCATTGATATCTATTTCCCATCCTACAGACTATGATATTTTTAAAATGCCACTCTGGAGTCACCATAGCTTTAAGGATAAAGCTATGGTAAATGTAGTCTCTATTGCCACTTGGTTAACCTTTGTACACACGAGACTCAGTTCTCCATTTTCCCTTACATGCATGTGTTGCAACAAACATATAGATCAACAATCTTGTGCTTCTGATCTCCCATACATGGTGTTACTGTCTCCTCAAATGTGATGTCCCCATTTACACAGGTAACTCCCCCCTTTTTTTTTTTAGGGTAACGTGACCAGGGATTGAACCCGAGACCTCGTATGTGGAGGCCAGCGCTCAGCCACTGAGCCACATCGGTTCCCCTGAGTTGGCTCCCTCGTCTCTTTGTTCATTGTTTTGCTCATTGTTTGTTTATTTTCTTTAGGAGGCACTGGAAACCAAACCCAGGACCTTCCATGTGGGAGGCAGGCACTCAACTGCTTGAGCAGTTAACTCTTTTAAAACAATCCAAATCAAATTCATCAAATATGGCTTAATTTAAATCTCCAAACTGACTAAGGTAAACAACTTCCTACTTACCACACATTGTTCAAATTTATAGCATAGCTCTCTCCACACCATACTGTAATCATATTATAAATTTACTTGTCTATCCCTTCAATAGACTGACATTGCTTCTCATCAAAAAGTACATTTCCCATTTGGTTAACTTATTCAAATAAATAACCTACATATTACAAGTTCATGAAATATTTCCTCCCAAACCAGCTCATTCTCCAGCCTTTTCTCTTAGTAAACGTTGACACCATTATTCCATTTGTCCAACTTTAAAACCATGTTGCTCTTTTTACTCCTATCTTTGTCACATGTGGACCATCAGGAACTCCTATTGGTCCCATCTTCAAAAGATGTCAAGAATTCAACTACTTCACAATATTCCACTACTATTATCCTGGTCCAAGTTTCTGTTGGTTCTCACCTGGATTAATTCACATGTTTCCTAAGTCATCTTTCTGCTTCAGCATTTTGTTCCTTGCATTCTATTCCCACCCCAGCATCCCAAGCAATCCTTTCAAAATGATGTCATATTATCTTACTCCTCTGCTCAACACTCTTCAGTAGCTTCTTGTCTCAAAGAGAAAGCACAAGGCTTCCAAGAGCCTACAAATCACTCTGCAGTCTGGCCCCTTGACTTTGCCTCCTACAATTCTTTCTCTCTCTCTCATTCAACTCCAGCCACACTTACCTCTTTGCTTTTCTCCCAAACTAGTCAACCTCTGCCTCAGGGCCTTTGTACTAGCTGTTCCATCTGACCAGACACTTTTCAGGTACCCACACAGACAGCTCCCTACTTCCTGTAGGTCTCTACTCACATGTGGCTTTCTCAGTGAGACAAGCCCTAGAGACCAATTGAAAGTGTCAACCACCTCACCCCCAACAATTCCCATGCCTTTTCCCTGACAGAATACCTTGAAGCAGGAATTTTAGTCTGTTTGTTCATTGTGGGCTTTCAAGTATCAAGGGAGTGTCTGGACCATTGTAGGCTTTTAATAAAAATGTGTTAAATGAAAGGGAGCTTAATCAGAGGGGAAAGATTTCTGAATAATCTACAAACTGAACAACAAAGAATTTCCTCAACTAATAGCCAAAAATTGGTAAATCTTCTTGTACTTATTTGGAGGAAATTGAACCTTTTTTTCCTTCATTGTAGAGCCTCCATGGTAGAACTATGAGACAGAGTCCTGTGTGTCTCAAATGGATTTTTATAAAAAGTTAGGAGACATAACCAAAAATGATCCCTTTGATTTGATTTTAAAATGTGTATTGTAGTGAAGTTGTCAGTCTTGACAAGAAACTTTTAAATTGTATATTCTAAGGAGAACATCCTTTTTACTAGTTTTAGGTATCTTCAGCATGCTTTATATATCTTAAAATCTCTTAGCTCAATGTTGTATCTTTTCTGAAATTTCACTCTCCTCTTTCTGGTTCTGGACCACAAAAATAATTTTGAGAGTTTCTTTTTTTTTTTTTTAATCTCTAGGAAGATTCTGTTTGCGTTCCTTTCCATCTTGGAATCAATATTTATGCTGTTTGAGTATTTCTTTCAAGTTCTGAAACATTTTATTAGACTAAGCATGTGAATGATTCTGGATTTACATATATAATTATGTTTTCTTTATAGAAATACATTATTTCTAAAATATCAGGCTTTCACAATCATAGTATTTGGAAAATCTGTACTCGTAAGGTGAAAACATATGTCTATCACATTTATGCATATGCCTCAGGAAAATACCGCAGTATTATGACATTAAAATCTTTTCTGCAAATATTTTATTAAATACTATTTTTAAATTAAGTTATGAGTTATTATGACAATGGTTTCCACTGGAGGAAAATAACATGCACAGTTTACATGTTGTGGATAAACAGACAAAAGAAAACTACCTACCATGCATTTTGAAATTTAGGGTAAAGCTTTCCACAGTTTCAACAATAATGAGCATTGATGGACCATTTTCATACAATTTAGTAAAACAGCTTTTCTTTTCATGAAAAGGAATGCTGGGAAAATGTGACATTTGAATAAAGTTTTAGATTTTGAACAAATCATAAACATACAATTAAAGGTTACATTTGTAGAGTCAGGATTGATAATAATTGCTTGGTTTAACTGCATTTTATAGGTTAGGTAAGCAGTTTAAATTAAAAAGTGACCTACACAAATAGGCAGTCTTGAAAAGAAATGAAAGCTGGTGGCTTTTCTTTGCAACTCTTAAGAAGCCTTATGGGATTTTGAATTTCTAGAGATTTGAGAAATTAGAAGGATATATTTTATAGTGCCTTCGTATGAAACATGTTTGAGGATTCATTTTTCTTGAAATAATGTTTCTGTTCTGACTACTAAAGCATTCCCTTGGATTTTGCAACATGTTTGAAATATAGTTTATTACAATCAATTATATTGTGAAATACCATAGACGGTCTCTAAGGATGAGTTTGTAAAATGCACCCTCCAGTCTATAGATCCTTCACACTAACAATTCCTCAAGGGAATCACCTGGTTACCTCAATTAGGAGAGCTAGTGATAGTTCTAATACTCTGAAATACCCAACTGCACCATAACTTTTCAGTTGTCTGCTGTGGAGTTATAGATAATTCAAAGTCTAGTATATGATTTTCATTATGTTTTTTATTAGATTAGTATTAACTTGAACTTGCCTTCTTAAAAAATCATCTTCTAACTCTAAGGGAATGTAACCAGAAGTAAGTTACATGATACTGAGTAGCTCCATATAAATTATATATTTAAAATAGATGAGAGAAGTAATTATCCAGTTTTGCAAAAAGTCTTTCAAAATGTCATTTGGCCTCCAAATGTTTATTTCCTTTCTCAATCCTAGTGCAGACCTTATTCTCTATCTACCAACACCCATTTTTGAAATTACTTATTAGCTTTTTTATAAGTTCAGAAAACATGCATAGGCTTTTGGGTAGAACTGGTTTTCCTAAGGGTAAATGTCTTTCTCCAATATTCATTCTCTATCAAAATGAATTTAAAAATTGAGAATTTTGCAGAGATATTTTTAGTAAAAATATTTTTGCTTATAAAAAGTAAGAAAGTTTCCCAATGAATTATCTGAAATACTTCTTTAGTTTCCACTTCAATATATGTATGAAAATAGAGTCCACTTAGATATTCAGGAAATACATACACACACTCACAAACACACATGCAAACAGATTAAACAGAAAGACAGACTGAATTAAAATGCTCATTAGACCCGTTAGCTGATTTTCATTTGATTTGAATGATTTCTTTGGGTATAGTGGCCAGTAGCTGTTTTTGTAACTGATTAAAAAGCATTCTATCTCAAATATCCAAGCATATTTAAAACAAAAGTGTACATATGCATGTATAATAGTAATATATAATTTTGATTAATCTGTTAGGTAAAACAATAACATTTCCCTTCTTCAAATAAATGTCATGGTCATTTATTTATGTGTTTAGTAAAGAGAAGTATGTAAAACTTGCATAATAAATTTTATTTCAAATATGCTAAAGCAACTCAATAGTTAAAGTCATCTTATGTTGAACATAATATTATAAAATTAACTCCTGCTGTGTCTTGACTAAATCATATCTGGATTATCTCTTGTGCACGTTTGGCATTTTATGTCTAGAACATTTTTTAAGTGAGGCATATCTGTCTAAAAAGTGGTAAAATAATTTCATTAATAAAGGTACCACTTGAGTTTGAAAATATTCATATATAATTCCAGTTTTGTTCACAAGAAGTTTAATTACCTGAACTTCCCCAAAAACTGATTTATGAAATAAAAAGAGAAAATTGAATTATAAGAATAGATAGTTTTCCTTTAATTTTTTAATATGGCAAATAAGTTAGAAGTTAGTTGTATTTAAAATGTGAAATCTCTAAATTTTCTAGAAATGGAGAGGTTAATATATGTCAGTAAGTTTGCAGGGTTTAGTTTAAAAGTTTGTGTTAAATGCTAAACTACTAGGAAATATTCCATCTCCATCCAAATCAGCAACAACCTCTAAACTCCATTCTTCCCTGCATTGTTCATGGATGTTTGTTTGCTTGTTTGCCATAAAATAATCCCCTAAAAATCACTTCATATATAGGATAGGTTGGGATCTGAAAATTTAGAAATGTAATCTAGATTTTTCTAATTATCTAACCAATTTAAATAAAGTTTAAGTGTACATGCTTACCTTGTATGAACAATTAATCTGCATGATTCCCAATGGTACCTCTGAAATTGCCATTCTTCTTAACACTTCTTTAAAAGGATCTTAAGTTTGCTTTTACATGACAGATAAGAAGGGTTTCGTTCTATCAAGTAAACAATTTGTAGAAGTCCTACATAAGTAATGTACAATTATATTTTATACATTCCCCAATTTGCAATTATATGATAATGCTAATTTTTAAAAGTCTTGAGACACATGTATTTGCATAAGGATATACAGACAGTAAACTGAAATGATTGTGAAAGAGCATAAGCACTATTTATGTAAAATCAATATTTTAATGCAATATGGACTTGTGATAACATTTCTAATTTTTAAAAAGTCTTAAAAAAGCCTTAGAGAAATGAGTAAATTTTAATAAAATGTAAATTTTACATGAGAAAAAAAGACTAAGGACAGATTTCTTGCAAAAACATTTCTTTTTTAGCATACCATATACACTTTTCTAACACATTATTTTCATTGAATATGATATATTGGAGATCATTTCATATCAATACAAAAATAATTTATTCTTTCATTTTTATGGTTGCATAATACTTCTTTTTTTGTTCTTTACAAATTTTCTACTAATGGATATTTGGGCTGTGAATAATCTTTGCTAATACAAAAGGTGATACACTGAATAATCCATAATCCTTGTGCATAACATTTTGCATGTGTAGATTACAGTTTTTAAATTTAATCTTCTCAACAACTCAGTAAATAGATATTCTTAGCTATCTGCTATAGATGAGGAAATTAGACTTAGTTAAGTAACATGTCCAAATCCATATGTTAAATAAAAGGGAAAAAAATAACTTCTGGGCCTAAGTCTACCTTATTCAAAACCAGAAAGCTCTATTCTTTCTGAAAACAAGAAAAATAGGTAAGAGAGGATGTAAGGAGACTAAAGATGTTAAAACTACTAAAAGATCTTATAATATTTCCAATTTGTAATTCTATGGTCTCAGCGTTGTTTGCACTATCTCCCAGGTGCTCCAAAATGGTTATATAAATGATATAGGCCTAACTTAGTAAAAATATTAAATAATGAAGGAAGACACTCATGAGTGGATAAGAAATAAAAATAATTAACTCACTTTTCAGTGCATTACTATTCATATGCTGGAAATATTCAGGTTAGAACTCCATTATTTAGAAGTACTCTAATTTCATAGTGCTCATGTATTTTCTCCTGGGAAGATGCTTCTTGATTATATCTCTAGGACTTTAGGTTTTCATATATATTTCTGAGTATTATAGTTGTTGCTGTTTAAACCTAATCTACATGAATAATTTAATTGTAGTAATTTACTCATCTAGAATACAAAAAAAAATAATTTGATCACTTTACTCTTCATTAAATAGAAGCTTTCACTTCACTGGAAGAACATCAATTATATTCGAAAACATATATGAGTTTTTGCTTTGACAACTGCCAGAGCTACCATATTCAAAGGCTTGATGATCTACTACTGAATTTGAAAGGGAAAACCACAAAAAATTTACAAGCACACTACAGAAAGATGTCAAAATTTCCCGGAAGAGGTAGATGTGACTGAATAGTTTAAATGGACTGTCATGAAATTCTAGACACATCGAACTAAATGCAAACGAGTAAACTCATGAATTGGGATGAAGTAACACTTCTTTAAGGATGCAAATTAAAAAGGAAGCATCAAAATAATGAAATCTGCCATTTTTTCCCCACTGAGAAAATTCTTTATCATATCTCAAAACAAGTCTGGCTTTTTGGGAAACAATGATAGAAAAAGGTATTTGATGTAGAAATGGATATTGAGAAGTCTCTCAAGATACTTCAGTTAGCATTTTAATAACTTTATAGGAAAATTCCTATAATTAGTTGTATTTGTTACACATAGTTAAATATTCATTAAATCAGACTATATTGTAGAAGAAAAATAGATTTATTTTCAAAAACATTGTAGAAATCAATGTCACTGTTTTATTTTATAAATTGGAGTAATGCCTTTGTCTGAATATATGTGTGTCAGTGAAACTTTCTATCAAGTTTGCTGCTCTAAAGTTTGGGGATTGTATGTTTCAAATACTCAGAGAAATTGTTGAATTTAAGTTAAGCAATTTTTTCAAAGAAAATTTTTTGGAATACAAAGGTAATATGCATACATTATTGGGTATTTTGAAATCATAGCAAATTTCAAATAAAGAAATAAAAATCCCTAGAATGCCATCATTCATGAGTAAATAAATTAATAAATAAATTGATCATTAATAAATTGATGCATTTTTTACATATGAAATATAGGGTGTTAAATAGAATTAGCATATCCGTGTTCTTCTTTAAATGCTGATTCATAGGTCCATATGAGATTTACTGGGAGAGTAAGTTAGATCCAGTAACATGCATTTTCTATAAGCACATTGAATATTCTTATGTGACCTTAAGTCTGAGAACCACTGCTCATGTAGCTGTGACTATTCTTGATTAATAGGATGGATCTGGAACATAATTTTGTATCTCTTTCTCTCTCTTTTTTAAAGATTTATTTATATTTATTTATTTATTTATTTATTTATCCAACCGCCCTGCCCCAGCCACTTGTGCTTTCTATGTCCATTCGCTGCGCATTTCTCTGTGACTGCTTGTCTCCCTTTGTTGCGTCATCTTCCTGCGTCAGCTCTCCATGGGCAAGGGCCATCACCTCTCCATGGGCACAGGCATGGGCCGTCAGCTCTCCACAGGCACGGGCTAACTAGCCCTCACCAGGAAGCCCCAGGAACCGAACCCAGGGCCTCCCATATGGTAGATGGGAGCCCAGCCACTTGAGCCACATCCGCTTCCCTGTTTTTCTCTTTTTAACTCAAACCATGAAAGAAAATAATTCATTCAAACTTAGGTTTGAATCTCAGATCCTGCACTAGCTTTATGACCTGGGGCCAGCGTTTCTGAATTCTCAGATGGGCAAATGAAGATGACAATGCTGGCAACATGTACATGAATGATTTTTGTAAGAATTAAATGAGATAATATATGTGAAACATCACAGTACAGAGCCTATACTAAAAAATATTAGTCCCTTTCTTTCATTGGAAGTGAGGAGCAATTTTAAAGATCAGCCAGACTTATCCTTAATTTTACACATGGAGGGTCTCAGACTCAGAGAAAATTTGATGGCTGGAAACATGAGCAGACCAGTTAGAATACTGAGCCAAAATGAAAATAATAATGTGTATTTGGTGGGAATGTTCCACAAAAAATTGACAACAGCCCATATCCACAACTCAAAATGCATGTCAATTTGATTTTTGAAACAGGGGCAGATACAAAGAAAATTTAAAAAAAAAAAACAAAAACACTTATTATGTAAACCACTTGTACGGTAACATGAATTATATATTTTTATTCAGTTTGTGTTCCTCTGTAAACTACCTGTGGTAGACATGATGGGGCCCCAGAGACTGCACGCAGAAATGTATTGCCACATTTGTGCTGAAGCTATGTTCCCCTCAGACTGCTCACAGTCAGTGATTGCATGCTAGAGGTACTAAGGCAGGCCCACTCCTGGGAGATATGGGACTCCATTGACATCCAGCTTGAGCTTGAGGACCCCTTCCAAACTGCCTTGTCGAACCTTCCTTACTTTGTATAACAATCTAGAATGCTTCCACATAACCTTCCTTCCCTTGCTCTTTCTTTTGGAGGTAGCTGTACACCCTAGTCTAACAGTTTTCCTAGCCTTTTGTGAGTCCCCCATTTTTTCTGATAGACATTTCCCCTAATAAAAGCTTTGTACAAGTAATCCCATCTTGGCATTTGCTTCTCAAAGTGTCCAAATTAACATACCTCCCTCAACCCCCATCCACCTCATCTAAATGAGAATATAACCTTCTTGATGCCAAGAGCAATAATTAACAAAACCTTTTATTTCCTGTACTTAGAATAAAGCACATTTGAAATTTATTCATCATTTAAAAAATATTTATTAAATGCTTCTACAGCATGTAGCTGATAATGAATAGGTGAAGTAAACTACACAAATTCAATGCTATCTTGAGATCCTGATTCAACATCCTTTAAATATTGTTGGAACAAATGAAGCATATATAATAGATACAGCATGGAGATATAAGTTGATGGTATAATACAGTCCAGGTCCTCACAATCGTGGGCCCAATAACATAAGCACAAATGCAGGACTGAGGAGTGGTAAATGGGAAGTTGAGATGGAGAGATGGGGCAGACTAAAGATTGCTGTGATAGATTGAATCATGTTCACTCTATCATAAAGACATGTTCATGTCTTAATACAAGGTATGAACTTGTTTGTAAATGGGATCTTCAAAGATACTATTTTGATGAGGTCAAATTGAACCAGGGTGAGCCTTAATCTATAATGACTGGAAACCTTATAAGCAAAGGAAATTTGGACACAGGAACAGAAACCACAGGAAGAGACAGAAAGGGACAGATTCTCATGAGACAGAGACAGACTGATCACCACCAAGCCACCACCAGGCACTACAGACATTGGAGAAGGCGTAGCTTGCTGATACCTTGATTTTGGAGTTCTAGCCTCCAAACTGTGAGTCAATAAATCTTGTTGCTTAAGCCAACCAGTTTGTGGCATTTTTGTTTCAGCAGCCTTGGCAAGCTAAGACAAATGCTCAGAGTTATTCATGAGTCAATAAATCCCCATGTGCCCTAGGCATGCCTACAGACTAAGTACACAATTCTATACATATACTAAGAGTTTTTTCTTTTATTATAATGGTGTTTTTATAATTATTGATAATGTTAATTGGTTTTTGGTCAATATACATTGACACAAATAATGGATTATTAAAGCAAATGTTATATGACAACTAATAAGCCTTTTGACATTAAAAAATTGAAACATATTGGCATACACTATAAGTACATGCAAAATATAAAGAAGGGAGAAATCATGAGTGTTTATAAGGATGACTTCCAGGACGAAGTGGGATTTGAGCTGGGCCTTTAGATAAATAAATAGCACTTGCTTGTCTGGAAAGAGAGAAAATAAAGGGGCATCATCAATGGAAGTAACATTTATACATTTGGTGCCTAAGTGCTTTGTGCTGTTCTGGATATTTCATAAGATAGCTTATATTTTCATTACAACACCATTATGAGCTTGTTATCAGCATCACTATTTTAAACAGAAAGAAAATGAAGCTCAGAAAGGCAAAGTAATATGTACAAAGTGATATACAAATGAAATGTTGTTATACCAATTAAATGTTGGTGTACAAAAGTCTGAGTACATTTGTTTCTCCAGGATCCAGTTTATTTTATTGTCCACTCATTCTTGTTACTCACTAAAGAAAGAAAAGGAATGAAGAAAGGAAGGAAAGGAAAAGAAAAAATAAAAAGAATAATTGAAGGTCCACTATGTGCAAGCACTATGTTATTTCATGGCTCTATATACAGAGGTGTTTATATCCTTTGTTTGTGGTTGACAATATACTTTCACTCTACAAACAGGAACTCAAACATGGTGGCCCTGTTTACTATATAGAAAAGATATCAGCAAGAATCTTAATGCAGAGGGGAGGCCAATTAGTTCAGTGGAGAAATATTTATAAAATATTCTATGAGGTCAAAGAAAGGGAAAGGTAATTTCTGATTGGGAAGGAGGAAAGACTTTACAGAGAAAGTTGTGGTTGGCCTAGAATCCAGCATTAAACCAACATTAAGACTTTTCAGAAGTACTTCAGGCAATTTTCTTCTTACAAAGCTTACAAAAAACTTTTTAGAAAACTTTGAAGAAGAGAATATGATAAAGAAAATGTGGATATAATAAGCCAAATTTTAAAAAGTCAGTTTGGAATTAATGATTTCTCACATTGAAAATTTTGAATTCTTGGGAATAACTATGATTTCGTTGTTACATGTCTGTAAGCCAGAGCTCTTCAGATTGCTCAAGCTGGACCAGCAGTCATCATAATAGGACAATAGGACATTATTTTAGTTGGTCACTGAGTCAGTCAACAGCATTTACTGAGTGACCCACATGTGGAGAGCATTGGCAATATCCAAGAGTATTACAAAGTGAGCAAGAAGCCCAGTGCTCCTCTTAAAGAGCTTACAGTCCCATTAAGTTGACAAGATGGACTTATAAAATTATAAACTCAAGTGACAGAAACATCTGCCAGATGGAAGCCCACAACTGTAAAGAGACATTTACGTAAGTGTTCAGTATTCAGGGAAGTAGACAGGAAGAAATTTAGGGAGATTGAAGCTAAAGGAAGCCAGATGAGGTTAATTTGGACATAGCTTCATGAAGGAATGAATTTTTTTGGCTTGGTTATGGGAGACAGTATCTGGCTGTATAACCATCTTCCATTTCTTTACTTTCTTTACTATATTCCCCAAGAGAATGCTTTATTAAGTTGGTATGATTATGGTTGTTTTATTTTCCTGCCTTCCCCATTTCCTTTAGGGAATAGCCTGGTCACAACTCTATTAACTGAATGCCCCATACGTGCAAGAACTTGGACTGCAGAGCTCTCCTCCCTTCTAGCTTGTTCCTGAGACTTTAGTGTTCTTCCCCTGTTTGTCTTGTACCTGAGCCCACTCTCATTACAACACCAGGACAAGAAGCCAAGTCTTTTTCATCTTCTTACCTTTGGTTCATAAACAAACAAAGGTTTTCAATTGTCTTTCCTGTACTTAAAGACCTCCAGGAAAGGATTTTAAAAAAATAATAAGGACTCAGTACTGTGGTGGTTTTGTACTGTGTCAACTAACCTGTAACTTTTACACTTCTCAGAATTCCCTTTCCTGAATATCTGTGGACATGCAGAAGTTTTAGAAGTGAAAGTGTGAAGCTGCAGTCATATTAATTGCATGTTTATATGGTCAGTCCAGGGCATCAGACTCTGTTGTAGCTCAAGCACATTCTCCCTCATCTCCTAGCTTACCTTGTTGGTGTGGGCAGCAGCCATACCTGGCTCTCTTCCCCCTCCCATCTGATCATCCTTCAGTTTTTCTGACTCCTAGGCCAAGTGCATGTTTATCTCTGTGAGGATGTGACCCAAATTCTAAAGGACACCCACATCACACAGGGGGAAAGCATGGAAGAGGTGAGAGACTGACATGGGTTCTTTTCCAAAATCGTGAGCACTAGCTCATTTTTGTGGCTTACAGTTTGTCATTGCTGCTACTCACTTATGCATGCCCTGCCTGAGATACAAAGACAACAATGTCTCATAAACTGTTAAACCAGATCCCACAATTGCATAAGAACAAATCCTCATAAAAAATCCACATATTCATACATATATATGAGTGTATCTATACATATGTATGTATACACATATAGGTATGTACATATATGCACATATATCCAATTATGTCTATTTTATGCATGTGTGTATATATTTATACATATACCTACATATGTATACTCACACACATGCACACACATATATATGTACTTTGATACAGGTGCCTTCAGCTTGTTTTCTACTTGCCAACACATTATCTTTTTAATCTTGGTATAGAAAAGTCAAAAGAGTACTGAACTATCTTTGCCTTGTTAACTCCTTTTCCTTCTTTCAGCCTGAGCTCATACGTCCTTTGTTTAAAGATTTCTTCCTTGAGCTCCTTACAGTTCTTTCAAATAGCATTCTGTTCCCCTGCTTCACTGATGTTTTCACAATTTATATCACGCATAAATATAAATTATCTTTATTTGTTTAATGTTAGTTTTCTTCAACAGATGGCAAATCCCAAGAGGGCAGGAACCACACCTCTTTGATTTGTTGCCATTTCCCAGAGCCTAACAAAATGTCTGCAGTGTACTGAGTATCCAATATATATTTATTGAATGACCAAATACGTACTTCACACCCTCTTCTTTCTTTATTACCCTCCCTCCACCCACAACTGTTGGACCAATAATGATTCCTTGGTGTTACCTAGAGATATTTATTGTATATGCTCCCTCTGTATCAATAACTGACTGGCAGCTATTAATTTCCAAAGCATTTACTCCTCCATCATTGTATACAACTCTTCCCCCTTTCATCTCATGCTCTACAGTTATAGTCCTTCTATCTCACTTCATTCTGTTCATCTCCTGAAAGTCTGTCTGTTCCCTTCAATGTTGCTTTATAAAAGTAACTAGCCATTATATTTTCATGTCTTTTAATATTTACATTCATTGAACAGATATTTGTTTGCCACTTATGATATGCCAAGACCTATGATACAATAATTATAATCTGGATTTTCCTGCCTTCCTGGACCAGAAAGGAAATCTTGAACTGATTACATTTAATCCAAACAATGACAAGTGCTAGAGGCTTTCCCTTTTATATTACCACTGCTGGGCCTGGCTGTCTAAACACCCTCTTACAGATTCTTGTTGCATATAGGTATCGTGATATTGAAAGAAGGGTTTTCTATACACACAGTATTTGGGTGAACTGAGGAAGTCTTGAAGTGCAGATGCTTGTGACACACCAGAGAAGAGATGTGCAGTAGGCAGTTGGTATGGTGTCTTCACTGGAGGGCCATAGGATAGCTACCATATCCCCTGAACACAAGCCAGAGCCATCCACACACTGCACACTGTTGTGACTGGGTAAACAAACTCTTCATCTGCTTTCTTCTTAATCAACTAAGCATGCGTAAGTAATTTGACAGGCTTTCTCTGAATTTGCTTTTTCATTCGCAAATTATTTTTGTTGGTTATCATCTTACTAAAGCTCTGCTTTTACAAATCATAAGTCTTGGTCTTTGTTTTAGTTTGGCGAAGAGGTGACGATGCAAAGTACCAGAAATGGGATGGCTTTTATAATGGGGTAAAATCTTACAGTTCCAGGGTCATGAAAAGGCCAAACTGAGACACCATCAGAGATGCTTTCTCACCAAGGTCACTGCTGTAGATCCCAGCATGTTGCCCCGTGGTGAAGCAAGATGGCCTCCGAACTCTGCCAAGGTCTCAGTCTTCCCCTCAAGGCTCACCATTTCCTCTTGAGCTGCTTTGTTGGCCCAGCTTCTTGGAGCTTCATGCTTAAGCAATCCTGCAGTCCTCTCTCTTATATGGCAGAATCAAACATGGTGGCTTCTTTTTCCTATGCTCTGGCGTATTGTGGAAGAGACATGGTTAAGGAATTGTAGAAAGAAGAGAACATTAATATATTTCAAAATATGATGTCATCACACTATGATTGGTGAATTGTGCCACAAAGCAAGCTAAAATTAAATAACATGAATTTGTCTCAACAAAAATTATCATGGTTGTGTGAAGTTCTTGTCACAGCACAGAGCATGGTGCATAGAGATGGCAGAGTTCAGGATGAATTAGAATTCCATTTTTCTTTTTCTTTTTTTTTTTCTCCAGGTAAGTAGGCTTAAGGATTCATTATTCATGCTAATGAGAGTGTAATTTAATGGGCAATCCATGCAGTCCAGGATGGATAGAGAAGTAAGAAAGGCCAAGAGGAAGCAGAGAATCTGGGAGGAAATGAAGCAATCAACAAACTGAATGTTTCCATGGATCTAAGAAAATGCTAGTTGGTATGAAAGATTGAGAAAGGTGAGAGAATGTCAAAGAATTGGAAAAGAATGTTTAAAATTTGTGAGGAAGAAGAATTTCTGGATCTAAGAGGATTGTCCAGAGTTTGAGTGAATTAAGTGGAGCAGAGTAAAATGCCACTCTAATTGAGGAGATGAAGAAACCATGAAAAGAAATGCATGACTGTAATTGCTTATTTGCTTTTCTCACTATTAAACTCTGAGTTCTGTGCAGAGAAGTATCATGCCACTTTACTAAATTACTTCATTGTTTGTAACAGTTTTTCCATTGATTCTTTGACTTTTCTGAAAATAAATATGAATATATATATATTTTTTTATCTATTATCAGAAAATAAAGTTAAATTTTCTCTCCCAACTCTTATGCTTCTAATTGCTTTATCTTGTCAACTCTCATTGGTTAGTAACCCCAATACAATGTTAATAGCAATACAAAGTTCCAATGTTAATGGTAAAGAGTCGGCATCCAGGTCACTTATTTTTATTTTAGTGAGAAAGCCTCTAGTGTTTGCTCACTAAGTAAGATTTTGGCTTTGTAGCTAAGGTATACGTGAATCCTTCAGTTCTGATTTTATTGAGTGTATAAATGAATTGGTGTTGAATTTTGTTAAATGCATTTTTGGCATCTTTGGTAATGGCAATATTTTGCCTTTGTCCTGTTAAATTATGAATGATATTAATGTATATCCTAATGTTGAACCACCTTTCTACTCCTGGAATAAACCTCACTTGGTCATGATTCAACAGGTCCTTTGAAGTACTTTGCCATGAAGTAACAAGAAAACTTTTTTTTGAATACAATAGATTTTCAAGGTCACTCCCCATCTCATTATAAAGTATAATAATTCTATTATTTAACATGATATAATCTGAAAAACCACTTAATAAAGCAGTACTTTAGAATATACTAAAAGCAAATAAATGAGGCCCAGTCCAATTGTCAAGCCCCTTTCATTGTGGAACCCTCACTCTTCCCTTCAGTTGCCTGATATAGCAGGCCTGACATCTGATCACGAGACCAGGTGAGTGTGTTAGAGGCAATCTTTATATTAAATGTTAGTGATGGTTAACCTGATTGTATGACTACCTGCTCAAAACCCTGCTGTAGCTCACAATCCTTACTGAATTTGGCTATCTGTAATTGGCCCTTTACTAACTCCTCAATCTGCCTTCCCAACATTACCAGCTTTAGCTTCTTATAGCCCTCTGAGAGCATCACGCTGGTCAACAACATTGTATTTTTAGGTTATTTCCTGTCTCTAAAGTGCTGCTCCTTCCGTGTTTCAATTCCCTTGACCCTTGCTCATTCTGCAACACTCAGTCCAGCTATTATTGTTGCCTCTAGTAGGCCTACAAATTATCAAATTATGAAGACTTTTTTTTTGCTGTTATTTGGCTTCTTCACAAGACTGTAAGTTCCTAGAGGGATAGGCATATGTTTGATTTATGGTTTTAAATCTAAGTCCTTGTACAATCGTGGTAATAAACAGTAAGTGTTTAATAAATGTTGTTAAATGGAATGGAATTAAACTTGATATTCAATAAATATCTGTGGATTTGATTTTATTTGATCTGACACGTCTTTTATGAAACCTCCAATTGACTGGGAAAAATAAGGAATAATTCTGATACTCTTTTCCACTGTACATTTGCCTTTAATTGACTAATTTAAAGCTTTGCTTTGGTTGGTTATTTGCTCTAGAAAAAGCAAGTCCCTTGACAGCCAAATTCCTTTTAATTTCATTTTCTGAGTCTGAGGGAAAAAAAGAAAGCTCTTTATTTATGAACCTTACAAAATATTCTTTATAACATCTGATACACAAATATTGATCCAGGAAGGTCTTCTCTCCTGTGGTTGCCCTGTGGGTTTCCACTTTGAATTTACAGAGAACTCACTGTAAGAGAAGTAATGTCACGTTATATGTCCTTTTTCTAATTCTTAGCCCTAAAAGCCATCTATTTCTTAAGCTCACCATAACATCTTCAGACATCCATGTCAGAAAAATTAATGAAAACAGTAGAGATTAAGAAAATCCTTGCTCTTTTTGAAAACATTGTTTCAGTCAGTAGAGAAAAAAAAAAATTAATAATAAGACTGAAATTTAAATTGGAAAATAGTTGTGCTTGATAATAAAGAATTGTTTTAGTTTAGATGACCCATTATTTCCAACCTACAAATAGTGCTTTGTTCTTAAAAATCTTTGCATTTAACTGAGAAAAGAAGTATAATATTTATGTAGAGACAAGAACAGAAATAGCAAGAGATTTAAAGTTTTATCTAGCACCAATATCCATTTGACAACTACTTGGCCTTTGGCCAGTCACAATCAAACTACTCATCGAGATTGTCAAACTACTTTAAATTTATTTCTCGGTAAAAATTATTTGAATATTTTTTATGATGTTGAGAGAAAATACAAGACAAGTTCAAATCATGGTTACTGCACATTTAGATATAGTGGCTTCATGCTACAATGAAGGAGTTTACCCAATGAAATGATATTGGTCAATATCATTTATAGAATCCTACTTGTGATTTCAAAAATCTAATTTCATAAATGGATGAATGAAGTGGAGGAAAGTGACCAAACCGCTTAATAGTAACTAACAATGTGGTATACCAGTACCAAAAAAAAAAAGGTTCATTCAATTAATTCTTATTAAGTAAGTAAGTAAACTAACGCTCTTCACACCACAACCTGATAAGGCATGAATTATTTGTTGAAATTATGTGGAACAGAATTTCATTCAAAATAAGAAAACACTAATTACTGTCCCTGAAAATAGTATAGTCCTGCTTTGGGAAAAGATGGCATTCCAACATGGAGGAGAAAACAGCTTAAGGTATGGTACTCAGAGTTCATCAGATAAAGCAAGGTATTTCACTAAGACAAGAGTTCTCAAACTTTTTCAAGACGGTATTAAATATTATTGAAGATCCCAAAGAACTTTTGTTTATGTGGGTTATATCTATTGATATTTACCATAATGCAAAATAAAGTGGAAAATTTTTAATATTTTACTTATAATTCATTTAAACCTAAAAATAATAAATAAAACTTTTTTGAAAAATATATATAATTTTTAAACAGTGAAAATGATGTTGTTTCATATTTTTACAAATCTCTTGAATATCTGGCTTAATAGAAGACAGCTGGGTTCTTTTATCATTTTGCATTCAATCTGTTGTGCTATCACACATATGTAGCCTCTGGAAAACTGACTGCACACATGTAAGGGAATGAGAATGAAAATAACAATTTGGCATTATTACAAAAATAGCTTGCCAATGCTCTGAAACAGTCAATCATATCCCCAAGTATCCCATTACACACTCTAAGAACCATTATACTTGACAATCTCAAAGGTCCTTCCAGGCATCTGATTTACTTTTAGTTTTCAATATATGATTATCTTATTATTTTAAACTCAAGAACTAAATAGAAGGATGAGTAGCTTTGGTTGCATATTACCCTGTTGGTTTTTATAATCTGTGGACTTAACAGCAAAAAAAAAATGTGTATAAACACAAATAAAAGTTGGTAGAGTGTATTATGTCTGAAAGAAAATAAATCTGAGTTATATTTTGGACTCCAAAATTTGTTAGGGTCAGGTCCTTAGACAAGTCACTTAATATCACTGCACACTTAACACAGTTGTTTGTAGGATAAAAAAAAAAATAGAGGAATGTAACATAATATAATTGTTGTTTTTATCTAGGACAATGAAGGGCACTATCATTGACTCACATCATTTCTGTGTGTCTCTTCAAACAGGCAATAATCATTTTGCAATTTCTAGTTTTACTTTTTGCATCCTCATGTTTTGACACATGTAGGGTTTTCCAACTGGTCAGTAAATACTTAGGGAAACAGTGACATAGGCTTTATGTATCTGGCACAGGATATAACATATATTTCTAAAGCTTTATTTCCTATAAGGGCTATGAATAAAATGAAAAGGACATTTTTTTTTTTTTCTTCTTAACTGTGAACTCCTTGAGGACAGGAACTTTCTCTATTTTGTATATTATTGTATTACCAGGTAATAAAACAAGGCCTTGTTTATAGTAGGTGCTAACTATATAATTGTTGAATGAATGAGTTAATAAATGATAAATTAGTCAAAACATTCATGTCTCAAATCACTACAACTTATAATTTCTCAAAATTGTCCCTAGAGTTTCCTAAAAATAAATACTATGGTGAATTTCAATACAGTAAATTCTTATAGTATCCTAGAGTAAGAAAGGGATTTGAAGGATACAAATTTCCTCAACACAAAAATCCTCTCTACAATACCCCTGACAAATACTCATTCATTTTCTTATTTAAAATTCAGCAATGTGGATAGACTTTCAAGTAAGATGGTGGAGTTGGGAGCACTGGGACTCAGTCCTTCCACCCAAACAGCTGTTGAACAGGCAGGACCTGAATGAGACAACTGTTTTGGGACTCTGGAGGCCAGAAGAACACTGTACAGCAACCAGGAAAGAATGGGAGGAAAAGACTGATAAACTGTGGTAGAGAACAGTGAGTTGTTCTCTCTGCGTGGCAGCTACTAGTACCCATCCCCCAATCTTGTGGTGGATCATCTTGGGGTCCCAAAACTGGTTAGCTTGCTGGAGACAGAAAAAGGCATAGAAATTCATTTCCCCAAGAACAAGGGCAGGCACAGCCAATCATTTATCATGGCTTTTGATTAGTGAATTAGGATCACTGGGACCTGACTCTAAGCTATTCTTTCAATGTGCTGGACAAAGGCAGTGGCAGCCATTATTTCACTGCATTCCAGACAGGGAGAGAGGCAGTAGAGATATAAAGACAGTGGTTTCCTCACACTGTGGAAATCAGTTAGCTGAAGGGCTGCATTTGCTGGGCAAGCCAGGAAATCACAGCTTTTGGAAGACATAGATTGGCAGAAAGGATAAAAAAGCATGATCCAACTATACGCTGTTAATAAAAGACCTACATTAAACTCAAAGACACAAATAGGTTGAAAGTAAAAAAGTTGGAAAAAAAATATTATATGCAAATAGTAACCAAAGAAGAGCCAGAGTAACTATCCTAATATTGGACAAAATAGAATTTAAATGAAAAACTATTATAAGAGACAAAAGAGGACACTATATGTAAATAAAAGGGGCAATCCACAAAGAAGAAATAACAATCATAAATATCTAAACAGCTTGACCCAAAGTACATCAAGCACACACTGATAAAACTGAGAGGAGAAATAGACACCTTTACAATAATAGTTGGAGATTTCAATAAACCACTCTCACCAATAGATACAACATCTAGTCAGAAGATCAATAAGGAAACAGAGAACTTGAATAATATGATAAAATGAACTCGACCTAACAGACATATACAGAGTAATGCACCACAAAGAAGCAGACTATACATTCTTCTCAAATGCACATGGATCATTCTCCAGTATAGTCTACATATTGGGTCGCAAAACATGTCTCAATAAATTTAAAAAGATTTATCTGTTTCTAAATATAGGGATGAAGCTGGAAATCAATAACAGGTGGGAACAGGAAAATTTACAAATATATGGAAATTAATACACTCTTAAAAAATCAATGGGTTAAAGAAGAAATTGAAATGGAAATTAGTAAATATCTTGAGACAAATGAAAATAGAACACATTATATCAAAACATATGTGATTCAGCAAAGGCAGTAGTGTGAGGGAAATTTATAGCACTAAACCCTTACATTAAAAAAAAAGAATAAACCAAGGTCAAAGACCTAACTACACATCTGGAGAGCTAGGAAAAGAACAACAAACTAATCCCAAAGCAAGCAGAAGAAAAGATACAATAAAGATTCAAAGAGGTGTAAATGAAATTGAAAATAGAAAAACAATAGAGACAATTAACAAAACCAAAACTTGGTTCTTTGGGAAGACCAATAAAAGTGACAAGCCCTTAGTTGACTGACAAAGAATAGAAGAGAGAAGATGCAAATAAATAAAATCAGCAATGAGAGGGGGAACATTACCAATGACCCCAGTGAAATAAAAGAATCATAAGAAGATACTATGAACAACTGTATGACAGCAAATTAGACAACCTAGAAGAAATGGACAAGTTTCTAGAAACACATGAACAACATGTGTTGACTTTAGAAGAAATAGAAGACCTCAATTAAACAATTATAAGTAAAGAGATGGAATCAGTCATCAAAAACCTTCCAACAAAGAAAATCCCAGGACCACGTGAATTCATAGCTGAATTCTACCAATCTTTCCAAGAAAAATTAATACCAATCCTGCCCAAACTCTTCTAAAAAACTGAAGAGGTGGGAATAATATGTAACTCATTTTATGAGGCCGACATCACTCTAGTACCAAAGCCTGATAAAGACACTACATGAAAAGATATTAACAGACCAATTTCTCTTTTGAGTATAGATGTAAAAATCCTCAACAAAATATTTGCAAATTGAATCCAACAGCACATTAAAGAAATAAACACCATGATCAATTGGGTTTTATTCCAGTTGTGCAAGAGTAGTTCAACACAAGAAAATCAATTAATGTAATACACCACATTAACAAATGAAGGGGAAGAACCACATGATCATCTTGACTGATACAGAAAAGGCATTTGACAAAATTCAGCATCATTTATTGATTTAAAAAGCACTTCAAAAAATAGGAACACAAGTGAAAATCCTCAACATGATAAAAGGCATATATGAAAAATCCACAGTTAATATGGTACTTAATGGTGAAAGACTGAAAACTTTCCCTCTGAGATCTGGAACAAGACAGGGATGCTCACTGTCACCACTGTTATTCAACATTGTGCTAGAAGTTCTAGCCAGACCAATAGACAAGAAAAAAGAAATAAAAGTCATCAAAACTGGAAAGGAAGAAATAAACCTTTCACTACTTTCTGTATAGAAAGTCATAAAAAGTCTGCAACAAAGTTACGAGAGTCAATAAATGATTGCAATAAAGTGGTGGGTAGCAGGATCAACATGCAACAGTCAATAGCGTTTCCATACACTAGTAATGGGCAAATTGAGGAGGAAATCAAGAAAAAAATTCCATTTAGAATAGCAACAAAAGAATCAAATATCTAGGAATAAATTCAACCAAGGATGTAGAGGATTTCTATTTGAAAAACTACAAACTTTGCTAAAAGAAATCAAAGAAGACCCAAATAAATGGAAGGGCATTTTGTGTTCATGGATTGGAAAACTAAATGTCATTAAAATGTCAATTCTACCCAAACTGAAACAGATTCAACATGATTCCAATCAAAATTCCAACTGCCTACTTTGGAGAAATGAAAAGCCAATGACCAAATTTCTTTGAAAGGCTAAGGGGCCCCAAATAGCCAAAACATCTAGAAAAAGAACAAAGTTGGAGGACTCACATTTTCTTACTTTAAAGCATATTACAAAGCTGCAGTGGTGAAAACAGCATGGTACTGGCATAAAGATAAAAATATTGAACAATGGAATCAAATTGAGAATTCAGAAATAGACCCTCACATCTACAGCCAATTGATATCTGTTAAGGCTACCAAGTGCACTAAACTGGGTTGGGAGAACTGGCTATCTGTATGCAAGAATGAAAGAGGGCCCCTACCTAATATCTCATACAAAAATTAACCCAAAATGTTAAACAAGAACCAGGACCATAAAACTCCTAGAAAAAAAATGTAGGGAAGCATCTTCAAGATATTGTGCTTGGCAATGGTTTTTTAGAATTTACAACAAAGCACAAGCAACAAAAGAAAAAAAAATAGGCCTCCTCAAAATTAAAAGCTTTTGTTCTTCAAAGGACTTTGTCAAGAAAGTTAAAAGGTAACTTACTCAATAGGAGAAAATTTTTGGAAACTACATATCCAATAAGGGTTTAATGTCCAGAATATATAAAGAATTCCTACAACTCAACAATTAAAAGGCAAACAACATAATTTAAAAATAGTCAAAAGACTTGAATAGACATTTCTCCAAAGAGGAAATACAAAAGGCTAAAAAACACATGCAAAGATGCTTAAAATCACTAGCAGTAGGGAAATACAAAACTACACTGAGATATCATTTTACACCTACTGGAATGGCCACTATCAAAAAAAAAACAGAAAACTACAAGTGTTGGAGAGGATGTGGAGAAATAGAAGCACTCATTGCTGGTGGGAAGGAAAATGGTGCAGCCACTCTGGAGGACAGTTTGGCAGTTCCTTGGGAAATGAAATATAAAATTGCTGTATGATCCAGCAATCCTGCTACTAAGTATATACCCAGAAGAAGTAAAAGCAAGGATTCGAACAGATATTTGCACACAGATGTTAATAGTGACATTTTTCACAATTGCCAAAATAAGGATGCAACATACATGTCCATCAACTAATGAATGGATAAACAAAATGTGGTATGTACATACAATGGAATAGTATTCAGCTCTAAAAGAAATGAAATCTGGATGCATGCAACAGCATGAACCTCGAGGGCACTGTAGTTAGTGAAATAAGCCAGGTACAAAAGGACAAATATTGTATGATCTAACTAATTAATAAACAAACTCATAGAGTTACAATCTAGAATATAGTTTTCCAGGAGATAGGTTGGGGTTAACAAATGGGGAATTGATGCTTAACTTGTACAGGATTTCTGTTTATACTAAAATAAAAATTAAAGGATGAAACACAGTTACAACACAGTGAACCCTATTTTAGATGATGGATGTTAGTTAATAGTACAAGTATAAGAAGGTTCTTTCATGAATTATAACAAATATATGATACTAATACAAGGTGGTAATAATATGCCGGAATATGGAAAACATGCACCTGATGATAGAACTACTTTAATAATCTTTCATCAATTGTAACAAAAGTAACAGCTCTTTTAAAAAGGGTAAATTTATTTTAAAAATTGTCATCATCAATTGTAACAAATGTTTCACACCAGTGCAATATATTGGTGGTGGGGTGGTGTAAGGGAATCCAAAAAAATAATTGCTGGGAGCAGATGTGGCTCAAGTGATTGAGTGCCTGGTTCCCACATGGGAGGTGCCAGGTTCAGTCCCTGTTGCCTCCTAAAAACAAAAATAAACAACAACAAACAAACAAATTAAGAAACCAACCTAGGGGAGCTGATGTGGCTCAGTTGTTGAGCTCTGGCTTCCCACATACAAGGTCCGGGTTTCAATGCCCAGCTCCAGTACTTAAAAAAAAAAAAATTGCTCCCTGGTTATTTCTGATCTGTCTCCATTGCCTTTCAGCAACCACAATATAGGTGAAATGAACTACTTACATACTTAAGGTGAGGCATGCTTTCCGCACTACCCCATGGCCAGCACTGCATATCCAACGTGCTTTCTCTACCTTTCCATTCATTGCCACTACAGTCCAGTTGGAAAAAATGCACGTGAATTTGAAGAAGAATGAGAAGAAAATAGTTCTACCACATGTCAGATATCGGCATAATAGATAGGCAAAGTCATTGTTTTTGCATAAAGCCATTGTTTTTGCTCTGAGTTTCTATTTAATGGAGGAGATAGACATGTAAAAACTACAACTTAAATCCAGTCAGACTTTGAGAGACATTGTAGAATATATAAATGAGTGCAGAGGAGACCTCTGCTTAATTCTTATTGGAAAGTTGCAGAAGAAAAACGTTTATGCATTGCAGGGTGTCAAAATAAAGTGTGATTATCAAGAGAATAGTGGCATTAATTAAAACAGATATTTTTTAACTGTCCAGATAATAAATCCAAAGAGTTACTTTTGAGTCTAATCCTGCTGAAATTTCTTGCATGATTTGACATGTTGGATTTCCCTTTCCTCCTCCTCTTAAAATATTTCTTCCCCTTTGACCCCCATGCCACTTCTAATCCTCCTTCTCTCTTTCAAAATTGAAGTGATTCCCAATTCCTTCAATCACTTGGGCAGAGGATTCCCTAAGGGATCTCAATGACTGGTCACAGCTCCTTCACACTCTACTGTATTTCAGCAGTATCAATAGCATCTTTCTAGAACACATTTTTTTTTCTGAGTTGTCAGCCAAGACATTGCTTCATACAAATCAGATGATATCAATTAGAATATGTACTAAAAATAATTTGTTTCTAAACAAACTGCTCTCTTTTCTCTCTTACTCACGTTTACTCTCACATACCTTAAAGGACAGGAGGAAAAAAGTAGGCTGACAGTTCCAGGGATTACATAAACCTCTCTGTCTCATCTTCTACACAGTTTGCTTTATTTTCCCGATCATTTTGGGAAAGATTCAACAATGTCCTTGGGGATGTTGTACACATGTATTTGGCATTTTTATGTGTAAACAGAGTGGTAGCATCAATATTTACCATCCTCTCAAAATGGGTATGTGTTGGAGCCTCCAATGTTTTTCAGGGCTTTCTCCTAACAGACTTATTCAATCATATATGATGAGGATGTTATAAATGATTTAAGACTAGGTTAATTTTATTTTGTGGAACAGATGAGACTATGACACAGCCTAAGCCCATAGTTTATGTTTAACCATCTCTTTTTTCTGGCATTCCATGTTACTAAATACATTTCCTAATCTTTTCTAATTCAATGAAATGAGTTATCTGCCACTCAATTTGTCAGCCTGAGTCAAAAAGTCACAAACAGTCTATTTGGGATATTTTGTTCATTAATAGGGCTCACATATACACAACTGATTAACACAGATAGGTCTAAATGGACACTTTCAGGTAAGAAATCACATGACAAATGAACAGAAATGGTTTTGAAAATATATTGTTCAAGCATAGAACTAACTAAGTAGGATTTATTTCAGTTCTAGGAAGCCATTAAAATGCTTGTCACTGTCCATGATCATTTGGATGCATGTGATTCTATCTAACAAGACCAGTTTGATAAATTTTATAGAAATAACTTCTGAAAAAATGATTTTTCTGTTTTTTTTTACTGTATCTTTCCTTTGCTTTATAGGCATAATTGACTCCTTTGATTTTGTATAATTTAATATTTACTAATAAAAATATAAATTATAAGTGATCCTCAGAATGCTTTTAAAAGGCTTTTTCATGAAAGTGAAAAGGCAGCTTACTCAATGGGAGAAAATATTTGGGAACCACTTATCTGATAAGGGTCTAATATCCAGCATATATAAAGAAATATTACATCTCAATAATAAAAAGACAAACAACCCATTTAAAAGATGATCAAGGGAGATGAATAAACACTTTTCCAAAGAAGAAATACAAAAGGCTAAAAAGTATATGAAAAGATGCTCAACATCACTAGCTATTAGGGAAATGCAAATCATAATTTCAATGAGATGCCATCTTACAATTATTAGACTGGTGGCTATTTAAAAAACAGAAAACTACAAGTGTTGGAGAGGATGTGGAGGAATAGGAACACTCATCCACTGCTGGTGGGAATATAGAATGGTGCAGCCTTTGTGGAGGACACTTTTGTGGTTCCTCAGGAAGATAAGTATAGAATTGTCATGTGATCTGGCAATTCTAGTCCTAAGAATATATCCAGGAGAATTGAAAGCAGGAATCCAAACAAATACCAATTTTCATTGTGGCATTATTCACAATGGGCAAAAGTTGGAAGCACCCCAAATATCCATCAACAGAGAAATGGATAAACAAATGTTTTATATACATATGATGGAGCTGTAAGAAGGAATGAAATACTGACATATGTGACAAAATAGATGAACCTCAAAGACCTTATGTTGAGTGAAGTTAGCCAGTCATTAAAGGAAAAATACTGCATTATCTCAGTGATATGAACTAAGGATACTGAGAAGAATCACAAAGGTAGTTTGGAATTTAGGTTACCAGGAGATTAGGAGTAGAGTGTTGAGCTGATGCTCAATCAGGGCAGAATTTATGATAAGGTGGTTGGTGGTGTTTTGGCAGTGAACAGGGATGATGGAGGTGCAATGGTATAAGTGGGGTTAATGATGATGGAATATGAGTGTAAGTGCGGATGGTGGATTGGGCCATCCATGGAACTGTGGGGTAAAGTTGGAAGAAGGAATAGGTGAACTCTGAGGAGGCGTGGACTGTGGTAGAGAATACAATTGTGGAAATGTTCTTTTGGTATCTATGGCAGGGGAGGGTCACTAGTGCAGGGTGTCAGTGATGAGAGGAAGTATGGGGAAGGGTACATGTGGGGCATTGCCTTTATGGAATATGAATGTGTTTATATTGTCATAGGGTGTTATCTCAGTGGGTGGAAACCCACACGACAAATAACAAAATATTAAACTCCCATCCTGGGGTGTCCTGTTACATTCTCAAGTAGAGTTGCAAGAAACTTTACAGTACATAGGCAGTGCCTAATAACGGGAAAACAGGTCAATATGCCAAACCTATATTATTAACACTTGTATTTATGAACCTTAATCTTGTAAAATTGAAACTTAGCACAATAATAACTATTACCCAAGAGTTACCTCCTGAAAACCTCCTTGTTTCTCAAATGTGGTCTCTCTCTAAGCCAAACTCAGCAAATTAACTACCTTCCCCACCACCATCCCCCGACATGGGACTTGTCGCCCAGGGATGAGCCTCCCTGGCACTGAGGGATAATACCAAACAGCACCCACAAAATATTTGGAAAAAAGACCTTGACAAAAGGGGGAAACATTAAATACAAAATAGTTTTTATGGCTAAGAGATTTCAAAGTGAGTGAGGAGGGCATTTCAGAGGTTACGCTTATGCACATCTCAGGCAGATCTTGCTAACAGCCACAGCAAGCAAAACCAAACAGGCATGCTTGTGAGGGCTCTAGAGACATCCAGACAGTATAGAAAGGCACACAACCCCATGAAATCAGCACCCCGTCAGTGGGCTTTACCTTGGAATTTATGATAATCTATTTCCCCAATGTAACAGAGTTAGACTCATTTATAATTTCCCTACACAGGATTCTCCTATGCCTTTTATTTGAACCTATGATTAGCACTATAGCTACAAAATATATGTCCCATAGTCTTAAATCTATGGTCTGTTCATATGCCAGTTGAGCCCTGAATCTCAGCAAAGTTGTGACCAACACCTACTCTCCAGTTCATTGGGCTCAGCCAAGGCAACTAACAAAAAGATGATGATGGACAACCCCCATCCTCCCCAAAAAAGAGTATGTACAACTGCAAGCAAAACAGTTCCTTCCATCTGCCCCATAAGATCTAAGCCCCTCTCAATCTGAAGCAGAGTTGGCATCACAATTCCAAAATCATCAAGATTATGGACTGAAACAGACTTATTATTATTGTTGTAATGGAAGAACTTGTAACGTTGATATAAAGATAGGGGTTACCAGAAGTTCTGTGAGGGAGGGAGAAAAGAATAGGTAGAACATAGGGCATTTTTAGGGCATTGGAAACATTCTGCATGATATTGCAATGAAGGATACAGGCCATTATACATTTTGTCAAATTCTGTAAAACTGTATAGTGAAAAGTGTAAACCATAATGTATACTATATATGGTTGTTATGATGTAAGATGCTATTAATAGGGGAAAATTAATTAGCTTTTTAAACAAAAATTAACTTATATTAAATGAAAATTGTGAAATTTTGTATTTAAAATTCTAAAATTTGTAAAGCTCCCTTTTTCTCATCTGCACAAAGTAAGTGATGAAGATATCATTGTCTTATTTTTTTAACCATTGACAATTTCACATAGCAAAACATCTCTCTATATTTATATCCTAGAGGTGTTTTACTGTAACTTTTTCATAATGAACTAATCAAAGAATTGGGTACAATAAAGAGAATAATTTTCAACATAAAAGAACTGTTTTAATAATCTTCATAGATTTACTTAATCCATGAATAATAGCATAACTGCAATATAATAAGATGGAATTTGTTTCTAGAGTTGCTGATGCTGTGTTGTTTCTGGAAATTGATTATTACTCTGGACTTAAATATAGCTGGGCTATACCAACTATTATACTGGGATATGCCCAGTATAACATGAACTGGAGGCTTATCCAATATATGGTTTATTTGATTAAGTTGGACAATTGATATAGAAAATTCAGGTTCTATTGTGTCCCTTGAGCTCAAGTGTCTCCACTGATCCTATTATGGGAGGACTGCCAAATCCCTACTTCATTTTGGCTGTAGAGACAGCCTTAAGAAAAATGTATGGGAGTTATTTTGTTGTGAGTTTTTAATCTTTTAAGTTTTCCACTGAAACTTGTTTCATTAAAATGGGAGAAACCTGTCAGAGAGCTGCCTCTGTGCTTTGTGTTATTCTGTTAGATTTGGTGATCTGCTTTATGTATAAACTTTTCCCCATGAAGGTTTATTGTGCTTTCGAAGCCATAAGCTTTTCTGGCCATGTTTTGAATTTGTGATGACATTGTTTTTATTTAATCTGACATCTAATGTATGTTTTAGATTAGCTTGATTCTCACTTAAGGTAATATTTAATAATAGCCTGAGAATTTGAAAGTTTTTCCACCAGTCATATATAGAATAATTGCTAGAGATGCCAATTTATGCCACAAAAAATGTTATTTACTCCTTCAGTATTTGCTAATTTGTTCTTTAAAAAAATGAATATTTTGACTGGAGGCAGTCTCTGTCCTTTTCCTTAGTGAAAAGATATTTTCAAATTTTACCTTTGATCAAATGCACAAATACTTTAAAAATAGATCACTTTTTGTATGGTAATATTTTCAGGAATATAAATGTGATGCTTCATTTTGTGACATTTTATCTGGGAGTAGAACATTATGGCATGGAAAATGGAAATTTCTGGGCTTTATGACTCCTTTATTCTCATTTGCTTTCTATTATTCAAGATTGACTTTAAACTAAACTTATCTTTCCTGGTACTTTTTTCCCCCAGGCACAGATTTTGTGCCTTTTAGATGCCAGGAACACAAAAATAATGCCCAGGTGGGTCAAAGGCATCATTTCGTTATAAAAAGTTTAAAAATTATTAATAATTTAAACAACTATCAGCTTTTTACTCCATAATCCTTCAGGAGAAAGTAGACTAGAGTGTATAGATTGATATCAGATGATCAATTCAAGGTCATACAAGGAAGCAAGAATGGCAATCGTATGTTCTTAGTAGTCTAATAATCTTACTGAGTCTTCTCAATAACTGTGATTAATAGATTACATTTATTAACCACTCTGTATTTATAGTAAATTATTCCAAAACTTGAATTTAGAATGAAATACAATGGAATTTAGGTGGTCTCTATTTTCAATAAAATCATAAGCCAATGGGTAAAGGAAGATACACACGGATGTTACTCCAGGTAAGAAGCAAATTAAAGGTTCACAGGATGCTAGACACTATGTTCAGAATTAAGGATACAAGGAAGGGTGAGGTAGGGTAGGATAAGACTTCTGCTCTCAAAGTGATATAAGTCTAGTCAAAGAGATAAATAACCATGTAACATATAATTGCATTAGAGGAAAAAGATGACCGACATGAGAAAGAAGGGACCATACCAAAAATTAAGTAGAAAAGCGAAAGATATATCTGTACAAATAACATTTATCTACATTATGTATAAATGCTCATTTATATGGTAAATTTAGCATGCAGCCTTCACTCCATACTATTTTTGAATCCTCCATTAGGCCTGTATCAGTGTTTTACTACATACAGCCATCCTTGACATCTATAATGGATGACTCCAGATAACCTTAACAATTCCAAATTTGGAAATATCCTCCATGAAATACATTTGTCACTGGGAGTGAGTAACAACAATTGCAAGCATTCTCACTCCCATATACTGCCCCACCCCCAAAAAAAATTTCAAATCCACGACACTGAAAAATTGCACCTTTTAATTTTCACCAATGTTCTTTTTCGTTCATTTACAACTAGTAAAACTTTGAAGGTTATTTTATTGAATTTCCAGATAATAGATGGTCAGTGGAGATTTGATAATTAAACTGATATACTCTACTAAAGGTCATATTTTCAAAGATCTTTTCTGTAGTGAATTATGAGAGAAGCAAAATCATGAGTTTAAAGCACAGACTGATATATTTCACTGAATTAACATTTCAAACTAGTTTAAAACATTTTATAATTTTCTAATTTATTTTACCTTTATATTCCCTGAAATTGCAGGCATTTATTGCCTAAAAAAATTAGCAACGCTTCCTGCTCTTGCCTCTCACAGTAGCAGAAGCACTGCTGTTCTTGGCCTGGTTAAAAAAAGATTCGAATTTAATTCCTTAACTTGAGTTCAAAGCCAGATTTGCCATTTATTAATTTTATGATCTTGGTCATGTACAACTCAACTCACTGAGCTTTAACATCTTTATCTGTAAAATGTGAGCAGTAACACTGACCTTATAGGATTGTGAAGGTTAAGTGAGATAACATATGAAAAGCAAACAGAATGACTTCCCATAATGCGTGAAAATTTCCTTCGAGGCTCAGGCTATAATGATATTAAAATGAGTTAAAAGGGAAGCAGATGTGGCTCAAACAATTGTGCTCTCATCTACCATATAGGAGGTCCAGGGTTCAATTCCTGGGGCCTCCTGATGAAGGCAAGCTGGCCCACATGGTGAGCTGGCCCAAGCAGAATGCTGGCCTGCATGGAGTGCTGGCACAGCAAGATGACGCAACAAAAAGAGACACAGAGGAGAGTCGATAAGAGACAGAGCAGACCAGGGAACCGAGGTGGCACAAGAAATTGAGCACCTCTCTCCCACTCCAGAAGGTCCCAGGATCAGTTTCCAGTGCTGCCTAAAATAGAAGACAAGCAGACACAGAAGAACACACAGCAAATGGACACAGAGAGCAGACAGTGAGAGCAAAACAACGAGGAGGGGGAGGAATAAATAGATAAATCTTTAAAAAAATGAATTATGAGGTTGGGGCTTGTCATCCAATTTAAACAATATTTCACAGTGTTTGAAAAATGGTACAGTTTTTTGAGACAAAATAGTTACTCAAGTTTTTAAAATAAAAGAATGTATAAGTGGGTGGGAATGATGAAAGAAAAAGTCCTCAACAGTGTGACCCTTTGAATTATATAATTACCAGCAAATTACCTTCAAACTATAAAAGTAAATAATTTCTCATAGAACATAAAGGTTTATGTGTTATCTTACTCTCCAATGATGCAAAGACCAAATTTTAAAATGTGGATCATGTTGTATCCAATCAATTTGTAAATTAGTAAAGGAAAGTATTAGCCTCCAAAAAGCTGGTGCTGTTTAATATAGCACTCAAAAAAATTCTCATGGCTTTGACTTTTCCTTGAAGCACTGAGTTATCTGCTTAATCTTCACTACCTTATAAAAGCCACAAGAAAAAGAAATTAAAAATTTTTTTTTCTATATATGTGCTAGGGGCCAACATGGTACTAGTCATGTTATAAGATTATCTTATTAGATTACCTGATCTAAACCCAAAAACAATTCAACAAATATTACAAATAGGAATCAAAATCCCAAATTGACAGATGGAGGGAAAAGATTCAGATAGAACATCTATGTTATATTAAAGGGGCAAAATTGAGAATCTAATGAAAGTCTGTCTAATTTCATAGCCCAAACACAAACACACACTCAAAGACACATTGTATTTTATAACCAAAACAAACAAGCCAGTGAATTTCTGGTTTCCAGGATTTTTTGCTTTTGATGACAACCCCCATTGTGACAGTATTGCAAATATGCCAGCTCATTGCAACTACATAAAATTCTGGCTATCAACTTTACAACTTAGTGTTCTTAGAGTGATAATGACTGTATTTATCTCTGATGTGATGTTTGTTTAACTAGTTTTGTGAAACTGAAAGGCCAAGGGTGATAACTTAATGTCATCTATTTCTGAGACAACTGTAAGAAGAAAAAGAAAAACTGCTTCAATATAAGTCCAAATGAATTAGGAGAGGCTAAACCACCTACAAATATATTTACCACTCCATCTTGGATGAGGTAATTCCCAGAAGAATTGTTGGAAAAGAAACAATCACCAGACTTCAGATGATAAGATAATTCTTTTTCCTGTTTTTATAACATATTTAGGCAAGGAGGAAAAATCCATACATCCGCAAGCGACAAAGCAGACATTAGTGCTTTTGATCATTAGTAGCTCCTGGAAAAATATAAAATCACCATGTGGCATGATTGATGTTGTACAAACTTTATCATATTTAAAATACAGTAAACTAGAATATAAAAGCTTCCATGCTCCCTGATTAAGTAGTTATGTGTCTTATCTCAAAGCCCAGTTACAAGTAGCTTTCCGCTGAAATAATTGAGGAGAACAACAAAGCTGGAGGAATTTCCTGAATAAGAAAAAACAAATGGCAACTATGTTATGATACCAAGAGTAAAAAAGTAATTCTTTTAATAGGAGCTTTGATATTGTGGAAGATGAAAAAGTATCAGACTTGCTTTGAGTATGATGATGAAACTTTATTTGAATTTGCTATTTCCTGGAAACTCTGTTTTCATAAGTGGCATTTGCAAAAAGAACATTTTGAAAGTCAATACAGTGCTTAGCACAATACCTTAATAGCACACTCTTTATATAGAATTAATAAATAAATAAAAGAAGGAATGAAAAATAAAACAATTATTTCAATGCACCTTTCTTGCTTTCTAGTTAAAGATACATTTCAGGCGACATAGTGTGTTTCTGATACATTAGTTTTTCCTTGGGCCATGTTTTGAATGTTTTGCTCTCTTCTGTGGCAAAAGAGGTCTGTTTTGATTTGTTTTGTTTTCCTTCTGAAGTTTGCACATGTTGAACATCTGGATATCATGGTTTCAAAGTCAATTGACACAGCAAGCCAATAGACAGTATTTTTTGCCCATAACCAAATGAGATGCGTGATTGCCTTTTATCAGGCTTCTTCTTAACTCCGTGAGTAGAATCAGTCTCTGATCAATAAATAACAAATCATCTGTTTAATAAATCAGAGCTGTCAAAGCAAAGCCCTGTCTCGTGCTGGGTACAACTGTTCTGTGCTTGCTCAGGCCTGGTAGCATCTGGTTAATAAAAAGGGATTCTTATACTTTTGACAGTTGTTTGGATATTCCACTTCAGCACTCTTCAAGTTTACTAGCTATTTAGACTTTACTATTATCTGCCCCCTCTCTTCCTTCCTCTGTATCTTTGAGCTGAGATTCTCAAATCATCTGAAAGAAGAACTAGAGTGGAGAGGAGGTGAGAACTTAAATGGGTGTTCAGCTGCCTGTTTGATTTATTTTTGTTTTACTCATTGTTAAAATCACAGTATTTCTTCTAGCTTCATAGAGTTTTCTATCATCGAAATTACTGATCATGAATCAAGGGGTAATGACTTGTAAATTCATCTCATAATTTTCTTCCTTTCGTATTTATTCCTCTGTAAAAAAAAAAAAAATAATGATAATAGCATCCTTGCCCATCACTGTTCATGGCTTCCTATGTTAAATTATTCTCTTTTAATTCCTATAAAAATGACTTTTAAAGTACATCCTGTTATGTCCAGTTGAAAGATGAGAAATAGTAGTTAAGTTACCTATTCTTTAAAATGAGGATAGCAGCACCCACCTAATTGGGGTTATAATGAGAACTAAATAAAATAATATTTTTAAAGCATTTACATCATAATCTGTCACATTGTAAGTGCTGTGAAAGTGTTTGCTAAATGAATTAATGTTACACTTATATTGAGAATTTATTCAAATCCTTCTATGCACTTATAATCTAAGCTTCATAATACCATACAAAGTGATTATATTGTTTTATATTTATTTCACAGTAAGTGACAAAGCATAAATATAAGAGGGAACTTAGAACAGATTTTAGGTTTTCTCATAGCTATGCCTCCACTCCAACACTCTTACTGAAAAATTAAAGAGTTATTTTCTGGGGATGTGGGCCAAACCTTCTGTCACAAATAATTTTATCCAGTCTTTTACAATAAAATAAGCAGTTACAGTTGATAAGCCTGTGTTTCTGTATTTTAGGGTGCTAATTACATATGAATTGAGATTCACTCAATGTTTTTTTTTGTGTGTATGTTGTTTTTTGTTTTGTTTTTTTGAGTACTGAGCTCAGAAGGGCTATGGAATTAAACACTCTCTGTATTCTATGAACTCTGACAGGAAGTTAATTGTACCTGGTACATGCCTCTTGTCTTGTTAGTTTTCTGATTTTGGCATCATTGGGATTGACTGTCCTTTTTCTCTTGAATTTAATCCATCTTTGGAAACAACAAAACCCAAACTATTTCCTACTACTTATTGTATTCTTTGAACTTAATTTACTTCTTATTAAATTTGTCTTCTGCCTCATTCACTCCATTTATTGACTTTCCAAGTAACCAATCACTTTAAGAAACATGCAAGATACTTAGGTAATCAAAAATGAAAGTTTTCCCTACTAAGTAATAGAAGGCATCAGGTTTTTATTTATTTGTTTGTTTGTTTGTTTGTTTTTAATTTGGAAAACTTCAGAGTTAAGGCTGATCCTAAATGGCATTCACAGAACAGTTTCACACAAATGGCTCATGGCAGGTGCACAAATATACACTGTCTTCATCCAGTTCAATATGCCAAAGTCCATTTTTCTTATCACTTATAGTGATAAGAACCCAAACCAATTTTAGTATATCTTCATTGAAAGATAGAATGAAAAATTTCCCCTCAATTGTCTTGGTCAATGTTTTTCTCAAAGGATAGTCCTTGAATTTCTTTACTCACTTGATGTATATTATTTTTTAAAATTACATTTGAAAGTTTAAATGTAAGCTATTAAGGGGCATATCACCACATTCTGGTCATTTGAGATACGGTACAGTTGATGTTTTTAAAACAAAATTGTGCAGATTAAAAAATGCATGAGGGGAGTGGATGTGGTGCAAGCAGTTGAGCATCCTCCTCCCACATGGGAGGTCCTGGGTTCGGTTCTGGTGTCTCCTAAGGAAAACAAACAAACAACGAGCAGACAATGAGCAAAACCAATGAGAAAAAATGATGAGCAGACAATGAGCAAAAATAAACGAGCAGGGAAAGGATGTGGCTCAAGCAGTTGAGCTCCTGCCTCCTACATGGCAGGTCCCAGGTTGTTCCTGGTGGCTCCTAAAGAAAAAAAAAAATGCATGGGGGGTCCAGAATCCAGTAATGATGCTAGAGTCTGGATCATGTTCTGAAAAGAAGAATATAATCAAAATGTGACATTTAGATTAGAACTAGAGGTCACAGTAGAACACTATGAAGATTCCTAATTTTTTTTTGTTGTTGTTGAGTGTTTAGTTTTAAACTTTGCAAGTTCTTGGCATTTCAAAATTCCTTGTATATTCTTATTGCTGCTTTTTTACCTCACCTCACCTTGGTTTCAAAGTTCATCTGATTTATTTTCTACTTTTATTATGGAACATTTCAAAATGCCAAAAAGTTTCAAGGATAATTTAATAAGTTCTGGTATCCCAACACTAAGCTTTGTGAAATTTAATATTTGTTGTATTTTCTCCAGAAATTTTTTACTAAAAGATAAAACATTACAGATATGGAGGTCTAACATGCATCTCTCCCCAATCCCATTTTGGAGAGACCAATTATCCTGAATTTGGTGTATCTTATTCCCATTCATATGTTTATAACTTTACCATATATTTATGTTGCTATACGTAGTCATCTTATTGATTTGCATGTTCTCAAATTTAGATAAATTGCATCACATGAAATATATTATTTTATAAATTTATTTTGTTGTTCAACATTTCATGAATGAGATTTATCCATGTGGATATATTGCACTTCTAATTTGTTCCTTTTAATAACACTATGCTAGTCAATTATAATTTTTTG
>JAQZBX010004450.1:0-60260 GCA_029593785.1 Cabassous unicinctus | reverse complement strand
CTCAAAAACGGCTTCTCAAAAGACTGCTTCAACTCTGTTCTTTGCCTTGCTTTTTATATTCGATTCCCCACCCACCAAGGGGTGGGGCTCAACACCCTAATCATAACCTAATCATGCCCAGATTAACAGATCAGTTTACAAGCATGATCCAATCATATTTTTGGAATTCATAATTACATCAAATTGGCCAACGGTTACAAATGGTAACAACTGCACTATATATTTTAAGAGGTAAACAATAAGGTAAGTTATGTGTATGTCTGGGTATATGGAAACTCTCCATACTTTCTGTACAATTGTTCTGTAAACCTAAAACTGCTCTAAAATAAAATTTATTATTAAAAAATAAGATGAAACTAAAAACCTATCCAAATTTTTAAAAAGTCATAAACATAAATAATAACATGACAATACAAAATGTAGTACAACCAGAATTTTTAAACATTGTTGGTGTGAATCCTAGATGATAGTGTACTTTTAGATTACAGTTTGGCAATTTACTTACAGTTACACAAACACTCACTATAAGACCCAAACGCTACGTTCTAGTTATTAGCCAAGTGAAATGTGTACATTTGTGCATGCAAAATCTTTATGCACCATTATATAGGCACTGCATTTATCATCACCGAAACTGGGAGCAAACAGATACTCTCTTGACTGGGGAATGGATAAATCAACTGTAATATATGCATAGGAATCTAACTTATGGCTCTGCCTTCAAAAGCCTTACTCAATTTTTCAATTCAAATAAACTTTTAAATATATATTATCATCTCACTTCTTATTTTGGCCAAATAAATTGCATAGGTTCTCCTGCTTGCCATGACCCTCTATTTTATAAGATAAAATAAATCAGTAAATTTTTAGATAGTCTCTTTGTTTCACTATCATGGGACTTTCCTTCAGTAGAAGTGGAATATATGACAAAAGGTAAGAAATGGAAGAAACAGTATCATTAAATTAAAAGAACATCAATACTGATATCATCAAATGAGCCTAGATACTCCAAATATAGTGATATACTTTGATTTGAAAGCAATACATATGAAACCATACAATGAAAAAAATCCTATCCATGAGTATAAGGCAACTTGATTGAAGAATTAAAAACTATAAAATGACTCATGCACAATATTCCAAGTTATCCCGTTGTTTTGGTCCACAGGATTTTACTCATGAGGGTTATCACAATATATAGGTTGGAGAAAGTATTTCTTTCTTTTGTAAATTGAGAAAGGGAGATTGGGAAGGAGAACCAGAATGTCTCCTCAACTTCAGGTACATTCTCTGGAAGATCTGTTTTAGGAACACATTATATAATAGTTGAGAATATGATAACTGCTTTACTTGAAACTACTTTTTGTTCATGTACACCTTGAAAAGACTTTGAGTATATACAGGGATACACAAAGTTTGAACATTATGGCCTAAATTGGCATTATAAAGAAGAAAACTTCTAGAACATATTCTGGAGTTGGACTCATTTAATGGCAGCCAACATTGGAGATTCATTAGGGAAAATGCAGTTCCAGCACTGTCTCCAGGTCTTTTCTCTTCAGCATGATTCATATAGCAACATGGTGTTTTGACTTTGACTTTGGACAAGGTATATCTGACTATGCCTCAGTCAACTCTTTTGATAGGTGAGGATAAAACAGAACTGATCTCTTGTTCAGTTATTATGATAATTAAATTAATTAAAACTTGTATAATATTTTGGATGTATTGGTGAGTTTTTAAGAAGATAAAATAAGTTAAAAGTGTTCAATAAGTGTAATATAGTTTTTTGACTAGGTGAATTTTTACCTTTCTGGTGTGGCTTTAGACAGTATGGCATGCAGAAAGACAGGGAATTTTGTAATACTATGAGAAAGGGACAGTTCTTAAGAAATATTCATGTAATTTCACCATGATAATATGAGATATAGCTCAAATATATAAAAATGACATGTAGAATTCCATAAGAAATCAATAAATTTGGAAGGAGACATTTAGGTTCAAATAGTTGTTTCACAAATTAGGGTATTTTTAAAATTCCTCATGATATGCCAGAGAGGTTATTATCTGTTTTTATACCATTTATAGAGTCACTCTTATTTTTATTTTGAACTTTTTTACTTTTTTCATTCCATAGAGATTAAAAAATATTCTTGGTACTTAAAGGATTCATTTCCCTAGAGCTTAAATTATAATATAAAGTATTAACTCTATTCTGTACACATCCTGACATCTTCAGGACCAAGGAGGAAATGTCTATCCATCAGGATTGTTAGCTATAACTAGGTTCAGTTTACTTGAAAATAGAAATGAATATATATTCTGAGCAAAAAATTATTTTTTGAAAAGTATACCTAATTCAGATCTCCTCTAATTAGAGTATTTTTTTAACAGAACCCATATTCCTGGACAATTATGACTAGGAATATTTCTGTCATTTAGTAATAAGGGATAGTGGATGGGAAATTGAACCAATTTCCTTTGTAATGCAAAATCTATTAGTGCATCATTTTTACTCTCTCTCCTTTCTTACTTCTTCCACACCAATATTCTTCATGGAATCTAGTAAAGATGACCATGGAGAGGCTCCTTAAATGTTACTCTAATTCTGTAGGTTGAATTAATGTGCTTATTAGCTGTTTCTGGGAAGTCATGCACATGTGAACTATCTCTACTCAGCAAAGGAAAAGTACTCTTTTGCCATTTCTATTGGATTTAATATAGTCCAATTTCCGCATGTTAGCCTAGAAAATTTCCAAGTTTATTTTCTTTTTAGATAGGGGCAGGAAAATATTTTTTTTTCAGATTGAGAAAACTATGACTACAAGATGACAATTCATTCAATTTTTAAATTTAGTCCAAGATATGGGGAAAATTTCAGCCTGAGTGTGTTTCTAGTACAGATTCTCTTCACTTGCTTTCCATCACACCTCTGTATATGAAGTCAGGTATGTACCCTTTCTGTGTCTAATAGGGAGGATAGAGAGTAAAATTCCTCAATTTCTGTATACCTTTTCATTAAATGTCTGATAGCAGCTCTCACTTACACAGAATATACAACATTCCCACATCCTATCCTTTGATATAACTTGGGAAAGTTTTCACAATTTCATTTCATGTGGGTAAAATATTTATCAGTATGGGTTGTAGTCAAATAGAAGTGACAGCATATAATATCTCTCTTTCTATTCAGACATATACAAATGCATCTGCATCAACATCTCCATCCCTATCTATATATCATGTCTGCTATTAGGTATCGTGTTTTTAATTAGCCATTTTCAAGGCAATCTTAATTAGCATAATTTTCTATCAAAGATATAGTAAACCACAGCTTAGCAATTTCTCTCTGTCCTTTAAGCTTTTCCTTCTTTATATTTCATAAATAATGCTGTAATAACACATTGAGCCTGTTTTTATTATAATTTTTTCAATATATTTAAACCATTCTTATATGAGATTATCATAATCTCTCCTATAAAAATTATCATTTAACTTTTATTGCCTTGGGGGTCAAGGCTTTGAATATACCTTGCTTAACTTCTTCCCAGTTTAATTTGTATCAGAACTTCCATTTTTCTGGATCATTGTTGTCCTTGACTGATATAGTTCATAAATCACTTTGTTAATTTGATAAGCAAAAGTGATTGTCTTTTATGGTATATTTGCTATCTTTTTTTCTCATTTTGATTCATACTAATGGCACAGACTCTTCATCTTCATGAATTTCAAAAAAGATCTCACACTCCCCGAGAATAAAATTGTGGAAAACTAATTCTGGTCTAATTTATGTCACTGATAGACCAAACTATAAAGATGCTATATTATAAAGTATCACAAAAGTCCTATCCTGATTTGAACAGATATTATTAAGGTTTTCAAGGACAGGGGTGAATTTCCATATGGCCATATATCATAACATTGAATCTGTGTAAAAATCCACCAATCTAACTTAATCGAACATATGAATCTATTGTGGTACGTAAGGATTGGGTATCATTTAAGTTTTATCCCAACTTAAATTATATTTTTTTAGTGTTCTCTGATGAAGATTTTGACATTTTGTATTTGTTTTATTTTCTTACACATCTTAAAATATTGTAATATCAATGTTCTATATCTCTGAAATAATTTTTTTTAAAAACTACTATTTTCACTTCTTAGGACACAGACAAAAATCTCATTTGTTTTTACCAAACATGCAATGTAATGACAAATGGAGAAAAGAAATTGCAGCACTGTGTCAGAGTTCATTCGCGTGGGATTGTCAGACCTCCCTGAGCTGAGCATCTTCCTCTTCCTAGTCTTCCTTCTCATCTATGTAGTCACAGTGATGTGCAACTTGGGCATGATCACAGTGATCCAGGGCAGCTCTCACCTGCACATCCCCATGTACTTTGTCCTGAGCCACTTGTCCTTTGTGGGTTTCTGCTACTTCACCACCATTGTGTCTAAAATGCTGGCCAATATCTTAAGCAAGGACAAAACCATATTTTTTCTAGGTTGCATGGTACAATTCTGTTTATTTGGTACTTGTGCAATCACGGAGGTCATCCTGCTGGCCATGATGGCCTATGACCGCTTTGTAGCTGTCTGTTACCCACTGCTGTACATGGTGATCATGCCCAAGAAGCTCTGTATGGGGCTGGTGTCTGCCTGCTACATCTGTGGAGCAGGGTGTTCTCTGCTACACACGTGTTTAGCTCTTGAGATTCCATCCTATACATCAAATGTGATTAACCACTTCTTCTGCAATTTACCCCCTATCTTTTCTCTTGCCTGCTCTGATATCTCTGTGAATAAACTGGTGTTGTACATTGTGGCCACATTCAACAAGATCATCATGATCGCGATCATCCTCACCTCCTCTTTGTTTATTCTCATCACCATCCTGAAGATGCGCTCTGCAGAAGGAAGGCACAAAACCTTTCCACCTGTACCTCCCACCTCATAGCCATCGTTATCTTCCATGGAACAATTCTTTTCATTTATTTCAGGCCCAGTTCTGACTACAGGCTGGAAACTGATAAAGTGGCCACAGTGTTCTATACTGTAGTGATTGCCATGCTGAACCCCCTGATCTACAACCTGAAGCCTAAGGACGTGAAAACCTCTCAGGAAAATGGTGAGATTCAAACTACTCTTTGAAGGGCCAATTTCTTTATTGGACTCAGGATGTCAAATTGGGTGGATGTGGATGAAATGGTAAAGCAGGTTGGCTTTCAAGAGCTTGGTTCAATGCATCCTTCTTTATTGTCTACTTGCCTTGAGACTTATTTTAAAATACCCAATACTGGAGAGCACATAATTCAAATGCACCTGCCAACTTTACTGCCCTTCTCTAATCCCCAAATATTTTGAGAGGTGTATGTGGGATTTTTTTTTTTTTTAATCTTAACTTCTGTGGTCTAGGCAAAACTAATTCTAACAAAGTGCAACTCAGGAGACATGTCTTTACAACAATCTTAATATATGTATTCACTCTTATTGAATTGACTTCATTTTTCTTCCAGGAAATAAATATACACTTCTTTCATATTACTTGCATTTTCTTGAAAATTATGGACTCCATTTCCCATTGTTTTATGTGTATTTGTAGGTATTATTTTTTAATCATATTTTGGTTGTTATCCTCTTATTTACTACCTTTTCTACTGCAAGATTTATAATAATAAATTTTAAATATTTCTCTTAGGTAAAATAAAGATAATATCCTAAGTATCATAAAGTTATCATGAATATTAAGTGAATATTGTATGTTAAATTATTAATGTAATGTATGGAATTCTTCAATTGATTAAATAATTATCTGCCATTGTTACTATTGCTTTTAACTTTTCTTTTGGCTTTGTAATGCATTTTAATTCTTCGTTACCTGAATAAATCATATATTTGTAGTATCCAGAATCTACATTGCTCTCGTCATTAAGGCTTCATGGACACACAGTACCTTTTTAATGTGGATAGCTATCTGCCTCTTTATCTGTCTGAGCGATATGGATGTAATGAGTATAAAGACTCATTATTATGCTGTTAGCAAAAAGGCAGTGTTAGATTCAGCATCACAAAAAGCTTTAAAATACCAGGTTTGGGAAGTGGATGTGGCTCAAGAGATTGGACTCCTTCTACCATAGGGGAGGTCCAGGGTTCTATTCCCAGGGCCTTCTGGAGAAAAGCAAGCTAGCACGTGCAGCAAGCTGGCCGAGCAGCCCGCTCGGAGTGCTGGACCACACAGGAGTGCTGGCCACATGGAGTGCTGGCTTGCGCAGAGAGCTGGCGAAGCAAGATGATGCAAAAGAAAGAAACATGGAAGAGAGACAATGAGAGATGCAGCAGATCAGGGAGCTCCTTGAGCAGCCTCTCTCCACTATGGAACGTCCGGGGATCAGTTGCCGGTGTCTACTAAAGAGAAGACAAGCAGACACAGAAGAACACACAGGGAGCAGGCAGCAAGTGCAAAGAAGAGGGAGGAGAATAAATAAATAAATAAATCTTTAAAAAATAATAATAATAAAATATCAGGTTTCTCCTCTGTCCTAATGTCACTTCACAGGTAAGACCTCCATTTTTCTGAAAATAAACAACCTACAATGAGTACTCTTCAAAGAAAGAATATATCTGTTCCTTCTTGCATTTTGTTAATGAATTTTATCATATATATCATATATCAATAACAATCACCCCATTACTTACAAACTATAACAAAAACTTTATACAGAAACTTACTGTAAGGGACAATATGCATTCCCAACTTCTTTGTAAGTAGAATCTCAATTTCCCCAGGGGAACCCACGCTTCACCCATTCTCAGTAGGGCTCTATCTGCACAGACTCCGGGCTTTGGCAAGAATCAACTGCTCTCACCAAGAAGCACAGTGATTGGTTTCTAGCTCACTCAAAATTGAGCTAGTGAGCGAACTGTGGATTTTGCTTAAAGTATTGATTAAAAAAAAAGACCTTTCTGCAGAAGCTAATTGTCTGGGCGGATTTAAGGAAAATTGGTTTTGGTTCTCTTTGCCAAGAAAAGGAGAGAGTCTGCTTGAGAATTAAGTAATCAAAGAAGAAACAATACTGAGAACTGTAGAAAGATATGTACTTCATGACAATTTTTTGTACAAGTCAATTCTGTGTTAATTGAACTATGTCCAGATTTTAAAGTTATATCAACAATAAATTCCTATTTTATTTTTGTTCAAGACATTTAAAAAAGTTTGGCTTCTGAATTTTCTCTTCAGTTTTCTAGCTTTCCAGTACCTATTACATTTAGCCAGATGCCAAAGTAAATGTTTGTTACAGTTTCATAAAATAGTTGAATCCTTCTTTACTACTGTTAATATTTAGGAATGCCTTCATGATTTTCCTAGATGTGAGGTCTAAATTTTTATTACATTTTTTATGCATTATCGCTTCTTAAACAATTTATTTTCAGAAGAAAATGTCTTTGCTTTTCTGGAAAAAAAAAAAAAAGTGTTTGGCACCAAAAGATGACTGATACACTTAATTATCATCTTTATCATAGAATAAAGTTCACTCCCCATGACCAGGAATGCAAGTCCTTTTTAATATAAAACAACTATATTTTTGCAGTCTTATATGTATACATTAGACAACATATTATCTCTAAATTTCATCTTCATATATCCAAGCATGACCCAGAGTTTGCTATCTCCATGTAATTACTTTTTCTCTCATAATCACTATTCTGTACTCAACAAAATCTTTAATGCCCAATTTACATCATCCAACATTTCTATTTTGTACTTAGGACAGTGTTAGTCCCAATATGTAAGACATAAACATATTGGTTGAATCAAGACTTCCTGACTTGTGCTGATTTTGGAGTAGCATAAATCAATTTGAACAGATAAAAATATATCATAGAATACATCAGAGTGATTAGCTTCCTTTGTTCTCTTTAGATGTGTTGAATGCCAGGATCTTTTTATCTCTTGATGGTTAGCTAGATAAATTTTTATTTTCTCCTAATTTATTTTATCAACCCTTCATATAGAATATTCTAATACTTATATAATCAATTATTTTAAGCTGGTCAAATCAAATTAGATAATAAATATTAAAACGTAATTTTCTCTGAAAACCAAGATATACTTCTTTGGGGAATTCTCAAGATATAGAAAAATACATTACATCATTTTGTTTCGTGTTTAATCAACTCCTCAGTAGAACTGTTTAATTGCTTACCCATTTTTCCCTTCGGAATTTGGATATCAGAGTTTAAGTCCCTGAAATCTGGTGTGGCACCATGAAGATGATCTTAACAGTGTCAAAGCAAAGGATAAATACCTCTTCATTTTCCTAAGGAACCACAGCCTTCCCATGGGAGGCAAAAATTTCTTCTATGAACAGGAGACGGTTTGCCCCAAATGGACTCTGCTAATGTTGCTAGGAACTTTTTTCACATTGTCTCTGTGTTTCAAACTTGAATTTACCACCAGAAAAGGAACTGAAGTTTTAGACAGTGGAGTAAGAAGGTGGATGAAATAGAGGTATTAACCTGGTAAGTAATCTCAAAGAATCATAGAATATTAGAGCTAGATTTGGGTTCTAAAGGCTCATCCCCTTACATTCCCTTAGATTACACAGAGAAAAAATGATTTTCTGGAAGGATACAAGCCTGGAATAAGGTCATAAATCCTCAGGGTAATTGTAATAAAAACAATAAGAACTATCAAACACATTTAACAGGTTTTCATTGGGCAACTGTCAGCTTTAATGGACTCTGGTTAGGAATCCAAATCTAAACATAATTCTCATTAACTCTTATACTGATTTACATAGCAATCAAGGCTGACACATTTTTTTTATCATATTATTTATTCTACACTCTCGAAATACACTGATACCAACTATCGACAAACAACTAACAGGACTGAGGTAGGGGTGGGGGCCTGGCCTTAAGGGAATAACCAAAAATGAGAACTTGCTGCAGGAATACAGCATCTTGCTGGACGCCTTTAGAAACGTATTTGGAAGCTGACAATTGCATAGAACATTAATTGGTACCTCTTTTTTTCCTTCTTAATCTTTGTTTCATTTCATTATTCTGTTTGGCTTCTCATATTTCATTTCTGCATCCTTCAAATTTCTTTCAATCTAGATGTTTATAACTTCCTTGAAAGAGCATTATTATTAATACTCTATATAAATTGTCTAATTGATTTCTTCCCAACATTCAATTCTGTGATAAGGAATAAGAGGGTTTGGTGGTAAACTACTTTCAGCAAAGAGATGGGTGTTCCCCATGGCCCAGAAGCCAAACTTATTTGAATGTTGGTCTCTCTTTACTGCCTACTTTTTCAATGGTTGTTCTTCACAGTTACCAAAATATTGGATGGCACAAGAGAGAAGCACTTCCTTCCACCCTTTACTTTCTGGACACTGGATATAATTTTTTTTCTCTCTCACCTTCACAGCAGTAGCCGCTGCTCCTCTCCCTGACCAGTTTTAAGTGTTTAAATCCTATGTTTATAGACAGGAACACATGGGCGTCCAGGTTGATATTTGCTAAGGAGGAAATTATGTATTTCAGGAAAGCAGAAATCCAAAGTGTTGTCTTTGAGCTCAATAATGCTATCTCTCTCCAATTAAACTTTTTTACAGAAAACAGAGCATAATCTTGATGTTACAAAAACAAATAAATGCTAATGTCTAGTGAAGCTCTATCTCGACCCAACCATTGAATAGTAATATTTATTGAGTGCTTGGTATGTTTCCAGCACTCTTCAAAATAATCCATATGTATAATTAGCTCATTTAATCCTCATCACAACCCTAGTGCTATAATAATGTACAGTTTACATATTAGAAAATTAAGCAATAAGGTTATTAATAATAAGTTCAGGCATTCTGCCTCCAGGATCTATGCTTTTAATCACCACATCATAAATCCCTGTTACTGTGGTGAAAGAAATAAACTTACATGTTCTTTCACACATAGCCTAAATGAAAATTTAACTTAGTTTTTAACTAATATCTCTGTATCAAAAGTAGTACATTAAGCTGCTAAGAAATAATGACACCTACTTAATATTCTTTTTATGTTCTGTTATATCTGTCTCTGATCCATATTCTGGAAAGACAAGGTTTAGTGAAGATATTTATTACCCCAATGTTATAGAATTTCTAGTTTCTCACCTTGCAATTTTATAGCAGAGCTATGCAACCAAATGTAATCACCAGTCCACATTTAACTAGAACTCGCCTAATTTACTTAGCCAGAAAAGAAACAAAGGTAGAAAAGTAAACTTGGAATAATATTCCAGAATTCATAATCATTATTGTATTATATTTCATTCTCTGTTCCAGATAATTACTCCTGATATATACTCTTTATTTGCTCTAAATTTAAATGCAAATTTTTGAATGTTACTGATTCTGTTTTTTGTAGATGATTGGTTTTAAAAATGGTAACTGAGGAGATGTATGTGATATATAGACTGCATTAAACATATGGAAAATATGTTACAGAAAGTAGAAGAACTTGAACAAGTACAAGCACTGTGATAGAAATATTACATGAATTAGCAATTTTAATAAGGGCATTTAGATTTATTAAGAACCTGTATTACAAATTGGGGTGATTAAGAGTTGGTAATGTGTGATAAGGTTTGGGATGTTATAGATAGATGAAAAAGAGGAAATAAATATAAATGTATATCAAATCCAAAAGTGTTTAAATTCTGAGCTTGAAGGAGACAGAGAATCACTGAAGGAGTTAAGTAAGAAGGTAACATAATTAAAAAAATCTATGTTATACAGTGCTTACTTAGACAGTAGTACATGGATAGATTTTGCTGGATGTTTGGACATAGGAAGGAGAGAGACTAGAGGGAATGAGGCCATTGAAGAGGTTCAAATGAGGATAAAGGACTAGTGTTAAATAATGGAATCATAATAAAAAGGAAAGTGTTCATATTTGCCATATTTATAAGAATGATTCATTGGTTTCTTGGCCAGGTTTTAGTTAGGAAAGCCTTATTGTTTGTACCAGTAGTGTGGGTAGAAGAGACAGATTTCAAGATAGGGATTACGGAATAGAATAAATTGTAGGAAGTGAAGTTTTTCCACATGTATAAATCTTATTTTAGATATGCTTAAATTACATGAAATTTACATGCATCCAAATGGATATTGCCATTTAAATATGCCCTGACATAGGGAATACGGTTTGGCTGGAACTGAATTTTGGAATGTAAATATGAAATTTATCATTGTACATATGGTAATTTAAGAGAAGACAAAAAAACTAGAAATATTGTACATGGTGAGGAGAGAAGCAGATCAATAATGAAGCCCTGGGAAAGTGCAACAGTTTGTGAGGGAGACTAAGTAAGGGTACATTAAATTATAGAGGGAACTCAAGAGAGGTGTTTAGAAGGCAAGAGAGGTATGAATTTAAGACAAAAGATTCAAAACTATCATATGGGATGGAGAAATCAAGTGCATTATGTATGAAATAACACTCTTTAAATTTGGCAGCTATGACATAATTTGAGATGTTGAATAAAAGGGGCTTTAATTAAGTTGATATTGAAGGTGTGGCATGAGTATAATAAAATTGGGAAGAAGATATTTTGTCAGAAGAAATTGTATGTGCAAAGACTCTGAGGGTCAGGGCTCATATAACAGCACTACACAAAGGCACCACTCTAGAAGAGTTAATGGGAGTTCAAATCCAGTTGTGCTACACTAGCTGAGCTGAACTCTGTCAAAGAACTGAGTTAACTGAGTAAAGGAACAACTTTTCCTTTGCACAAAACCAGCAGTTCAGTGGGGTTGCATCATCCAGGGGTAGCAAATTCCTTTAGATTCAGTAATGCTAATGGAGACAAGATCTTAATGTGTTTGGAGGTGTCTTTGTGACTGGAAGATGGCAGATGTGAGGAAAATGGATTGGATCAGATAAGACTGGATTGGGAAAGATGATAAAGAGTATAGGACAACAGTCTAGGGCTGAGGTGAAGGAGACTGACTGGTATGATGGTAAAAATTGGGAAGAGTGGGTAGAGATGGGATAGCTTAGTTGTGGAATCATTGATGCAATGGATGTGGTGGATAAGAATGTTGAAAAAATTATGGATGAAGCCCAGGTTTAGATTCAGAAATTTGATTGATGGTGGTGCCATGTAACATGGAAACAGATAGCTTTAAGAAATAGATTTTAAGTTAGCCGTTTAGTTAAAAATTGCAGGATTCTACCACTAAAATATTTGAAAACCTATGCATTACACCACAATAACTATAAACATGCCTAGGTGTTATCTGGATGCCCAGGTGAATTTAGGATTACTGCTCTATTTTTTAAACCTTTTTTTGTTTGTTTTGTTTTTTGTTTTTGGTCAGTGCCTGGTTAATACTGATATTATCATCATTACTCTGCCATAGCTCCAAAATCCACGAGCACTGGAGACATATGGAGGAGAAGAATGGCACTATGAAGACTGTATTCTTTCTCCTGGTATTTAGTGACCACTGAGAACTTCAGATCTTCTTTTTGCTGTGTTTTTTTCCATCTATTCTGTGAACCTGATGGGTAACCTTGGGGTGATTGTTTTAATCATAACCAGTTCTTACTTGCACACCCTTATGTACTTTTCCCTCTGCACATTGTCCTTCATTGATGCATGTTATTCTTATGTCATTACTCCCAATTACTTGTGGACTTGGTTTCAGGTAAGAAGACCATGTCTTATAATGGATGTGCTGCACAGTTATATTTTTTCTGTTCTTTGGTTGATACAGAATCTTTCCTTTTGGCTGCCATGGCTTATGACCAGTACATATCAATATGCAACCCACTAATTTATACCGTTATTATGTCCAAGAGAGTCTGTTGTCAGCTTGCAATTGGAGCATTCTGGGGGGGGGGGCACCATGAACTCAATTATACACACTAACCCTTTTCATCTGTCTTTCTGTTCCTAAGAAATTAACCATTTCTTTTGTGATATCTCCCCATTATTCTCTCTGTCCTGCACTGACATTTACATGCATGACATGGTTCTGGTGGTCTTTGCTAGTTTGGTTGAAACTATCTATTTTTTAACAGTTCTTCTGTCTTATGTCTACATTATCACAGCTATCTTCAAGACAGGCTCTGCCAAGGGAAGAAATAAAGGGTTCTCCAATTGTGCTTCTTACCTGATGGTTGTCACTATTTGCCATGGTACCTTAATCTTCATTTATTTGTACCCCAAGACAGGTCACTCACTGGACATTGACAAAGTGACCTCTGTGCTCTATACATTGATTATACCTATGCTGAATCCTCTGATTTATAGTCTAAAGAACAAAGATGTCAAAAATTCCTTTAAGAAAGTGGTCAGCCTGAAACTGTTTTCTTAGGAAAGGATAAAACTGGACCTGACAACCTTTTAACAATGCCCATTCCTTGTGTGGTTAGAATTGATGGAAAATTCAATTTAATGTGAATATTTCCCAAATCTGCAGGTAATGAGACCTCATGCACAGAATGGGGCCAGGGACTAATATCCAAGTCAGGGTACTCTCACATCACTTATGTCTTTTCATCATTTTAAAGTTGAAATTCTAAATATGTATTTCAGAAGCAGATTTAAACTTCATTTTATCTCCTATATTTCAAAATTTTACTCATTGTATCTTCTCACCGTAACCTTCCATAACAATTAATCTCAATATTGGCTAAATCATTGACATACCATAATCCCTTTTGTGAAAGAAAATAAATGAATTCTCTTTTCCAATTAATTTTTGTTTCTATGTACATATGTGTGCATTGTAGCTTAGTTTTTCAAATTCTCCTCATACTAAGAACTGCTCAAATAGTAACCTTATATGATTTTTTCTGAAGCCTCCTTTAATTTTCAGATGATAACTTGTTTTCTGAACTTCACTAGACTTTTATGTACACTTTCTTTTAAGACCCTCAGTATTTTATACCTTGCCTTGTAACTCTTTGGGACTGTCATATATTCCTCTAATACACATATTCATTAACTCCTTATTCATTATTTGATCCCTTGCTACTTTATCACAAGTTTTAACCCATTATAGATATGAGTGAATTTTCATGAAGTAAGCATAAATACATTTACTACTGATTGTTTTTAACTTGGATTTACATCCCTCAAATAGGAAGAAATTATTTCTATCTCTTGTAGTATTTTTGGTACATTCTAAAGTGTGGCACTGAATACATATTTACTTAAAATAGGTTGCCTAGCATGGTAGATTTTTTAAGACACCAATTTGCAAATATTGACTAAATTAAAAACTGGTTCAAAGAATATTTTGTCAAAAATAAATTCAGTCTGAAGTATTTTCCTTGGTAAACAAATAGCTCATTGTTCTGTGCAATGGTGTGTTCTCAGAGCCAGAGATCAAAACTGGAACCTATGAAGGGTGGGATATAACCTGGTGTATTGTTGGGGTCTATTGCTTATTTGTTCAAATGCACACAGAGAAAGTGCGGTTGGAAATTCTAAAGAAAGTGCTAAACCAAAAGGTGAGGGAGAGAGGATGAACTAGAGAAGAAAGCCTTCTGACAATGAAAATTTATGCTGGATTCTAATTCCATACCGCAGTTCCATTCACTGCAGTAGGATCTATTTTCACAAGATCATTGAAAGAGCAGAACTCTGTCCAGTTTTTCCTTTCAACAATGAAGATTGGAATGCATTGCTTTTTGAGGCTGATAAAAAGCCAATTCTTTATTCCTAAGTACTGAGCAGGAAATATTCTCTGAAGTGCATGGGTCAGATAAAATAGATAGATACTGGTTCATTTGAAGCTAAGTGTGTAATTTTGTTCATAGATCTGGGGATGGAGTCAATGGAATATCATAAAATCTGTTATACTTGGATTAAATATCTAACTCACTTCTTGGGAATGGGATAAGAAGAAAAAGTCTGAAAATAGTGAGCAGAGAACTATAATCCTGGGCCAAGGCTAGGATCTAAGATTGGAGTCTGCAGAAGTGAGCCAGTTCTAAAAAGGATAGAAGATGTAGCTCCTTTTTGTGAAATGATGTCACGGAAAATATACCTTTTCTTCCAGCAATGGGGTTATAATCCCTGGATAGGGAGTTCATTGTTAAGGGCTTTATATAATCTTGAAAACTCTCTTTGGAAATATGTGTTTCTGTAATATTAATTAGCATCTTTTGAAACTTTAAATAATGTCTGACACCATAATTAAACAGATTTTTTAAATCTCTCTTAAACAGATGAGGGAACTGAGGTCTAATAAGGTAAATTTTCTTGACTAAGTTCACATAGCTAACAGGTAAACGGTAGCATACAGATTTTAACTCAGAACAGTCTCACTTTGAAGTCCAAGTTCTTATTATAAACTCTCTCTTATCTTCATCAACTTTTACAACAAAAACAACAGAAACAAACAAATAAAAAAACTCCTGACTTCCTGCCCATGTAAAGCCTATTAAATCAGTTTCTTTAAAAGGTATAAAAAATGTGAAGAATATCTTTTTCCTACATATATGTGTGAAAGATTGGCAAGGTGTCAATTTCAGATAACATGAGTAAGTTTAATATTTATGATCATGAATATATTTAATATTTACTTGTAATAGAGTAAATTGAGTTGGGAAGGGATTTAAACAGTGATTGTGATGTCCTTTAAAAATATAAATTACTGTATTAAAACTTAAGGTAAATATCTCCATTTAAATTGTCTATTAAAACTTAAGACAAAAATTATAGAAGAAAACAAATCTTTAAAAATAATCATTTTTTTGTTTTAAAGCTCTATTAAATTCATAATACAAGTAAACTGTTATTACATGTTTTTAGTGAATTATTTGATCATTGTGATGTTTTATGAACATAAAACTCAGCTCATTTTATACACTAAAGAATATATAAAATTAGGGAAGTGAACCTGAATGAAAAACCTCATGTTACTCCTTAGTCTGCTATCCCAGGATGAATGAAGAATGACTCCATATTCCTTTCATAACAACAATCAGAAATAAAATGAATGCCCTTGGGCATCTGAAAATGTGTTATGTTTTTTGTTATGGATTATTTGGAAATTGAGTGTAGTAAGAACATCATATGGAATTAACTTGTCATTCATACATTATAGCATTATCCTGAAGTGTTTCATAATTACATAATTAAGTAAAAAAAGCTGATCCTTTATGTAAATTATTAACAAAACACAAGAATGACCTTATTTTGAATAAAGTCAATTTTAATGAATTTATAATTATATCCACTATACAGGTACACATATCTATACACATACACACGTACACACAAACAAAATGCACACTCATGGTTAAGATCCATATATGAGCATGACCAAATTATTATTAAAAAGCAAGTGTCTGATTTTTTTATTTCTAATCCAATATGTGTTTATTGTAGTTTTTTCAGATATATAGATGTACAAAAGAAATAAAATTAAGATTACCTAATATCCAACCCCTAAGAGATAACCACTATTAAAATTTTGCTTAGAAGAGTGTTCTGGTTTATTTCAACAGAGACACAAAAAGACACAATTTAAATCATTATATATTGAATATTAATATAAATAGTACTTTGTTCTTTGTTTTATTTTCCACTGAACATATTTTCAATTAACTAATCCTTTAAAACTTAAACTATGTCAGTTAGGCATGTTAGTTGTTTTTATTTTAACTAATAATGATGCAAACACATCAAGTGAGATGGATTCCCTTTTGCAGTGGCATTTGGAGAAGGTCCAAGCCCTTCACTCCCAAGTTCCTTTCTTGTGGTTGTTTACAGTTGCCAATATCACCACACCATCATATCTGATCTCCAGAGTGAGAGCAAGAAAGAAAATTTACTGGCTGGTGCTTAGAGTGTGAGGCACTATATTAATTTACTGATCTTGGGGATGCCAGCTGATATTATTGGGGGAGGTTGATGGAGAAAATAAGGCCCTGGAAGATCTTTACATCAAATGACCTCTTTCCTCTTCCCGCAATTTCTTATTTCTGCCTAAGCCAAAAGACCAGTTAAATAGATAGATTTCAATTAGAGTGAGCATATTAGAATGCAATTAAAGGAAAGACATTCTTTTTTCATAAATTTACAAAGTCTCCTTTTCTAAAAAACCATAGCAACAAAAATTTGTTTTGTTTTTTCCAAATACAGGTAACAGAAGTTTGCATGTTTCTCAAGCATTGCTTCAAAGCAACATTTCTAAATACAGCGCCTTCTATTCTAGTAGCACATAAACATTGGTACGTATCCACAGTCCAATGTTGGCTCATCAAGGGTCCACCTTGCACATACTCATTACTTAAACAAAATGATTAGTCAAACCAGAACTGTTTTTGTCAAGGCAATTTTGTAGGTAGATAGTTTTTCTCAAAAGACAAAACTTCGATAGTGCACAAGTAATGGTAACAGTAATGCTTGCAAATAATTTCCAGTGCTCCAATTTGGGATTAATTCAATTTGACCCAGGAACTGGGGATGGAGCCCTTCAACATAGCTTTAAAATAGGGAAGCACCCTGAAGACCTCAGTACTTTGAGAGTCTTCCCTGCTCCCCTGCCACCAGAGTTCCCTGCTTCCCTAAGGGCAAAATTAAAAATGGGTGAAAAGGGGTTATTTCCTTTATAAGACTTACACAGTAAATCCATATAATGGCCAGTTGACAAAATTAGCATAATTCTGTTTCTGCTTAAATCTTTGAAGAAAACAAAACAAAACAAAACAAAACATAAACTGACTGCCTTAAAAGTTACAGTTTCTCCAGATGTGATAATCAAATATTTTCAAAAAAGAAAAATTAGTAATCTAGTAATACATCAGTCATCATAACACAGTTGTAGCTACAGAAAGTCATCCTGTTTCCTCCCTTTTTCTACAAGTGTCACAATTCTTCTGATGTGGCTGATTATCCAAAATGCAGATCCATGCACACTCCTTGAACCTTTCTTCCCATACCACAAACACTGTTAGCAGTGGGAAACAGCTTCTGGCAGAGGAATTGTGTTAGCTTTACTCCATATGTTACAACCACATGTATTCCTTCTGATAGATAAGCTACAGTAGGTCAGTTTATACCTGTTCTATAATTCATTTTATACCAAATTGTGACCAATTCACTAGATAGAACATTCCTTGAAACATCTTAGTACAGTAGCCTTAAGGACAGCAATCACCTGTGCAGAGGCTCCTTTTTGCATTGAATTTGCAGGGGATCACTCATTCATTTATTTACAAATGATTTTGAATGATATCTTGGAGCTGAGTATTGTGAAAAGCAAATCAGAAATAATGGTGAGCTAAACAAAGAAGGGTCTTGCCCTTATGGAACTTGAGTCGAGTGCAGGAGATTCCTTCATATTGTCTAATACCTTTCTATTATATCTAAGTGTTATGGCAGAATATTTATAGGGACGGTACCAGTACATAAGTTGGACACAAATGCAACTAAGTTTTACCCATTAAAACTCCCTTCTGGCTAAACAACACTTTTTTACCAGAACTTAAGGAAGGTATATTGAATAGGTGTTTTTGTAGGATTACCTCAGGAATTCTCAGTGGGACATACTGATGGCAAAGAAGGGAGGTATAAAACAACCTTGGCAACAAAAAAGCAAGGTGAGCACACTCCTGTTCTCCTTAGGTTTGAGGGAAGACTAAGACCAGTAATAATTGCACCCTACACTCAGTTTAGGCACAACGATAACTGAAGAAAACACTTAGAAGGAATTGTTGGTAAGGCTGCAGGAACCTGTGTTAAAACTCTTGAACTTTATCTCTCATAATCTTTAAATAAATCATTTTGGGTGGAAAAGATGGTTTTACAGAGAGCACAATTTAGTGCTGATTGTTTTTTTCAGGGCACCTTTCACATCCTTATTCCTCAGGCTGTAGATCAGAGGGTTTAACATAGGGATTACAACTGTGTAGAAAACTGAGGTCATTTTGTCCGTGTCCATTGAGTAACTCAAGCTTGGCCGGAAATACATGAACAAGATTGTACCATGGAATATAGTCACAGCAGTTAAGTGGGAGGTACATGTGGAGAATGCTTTCCGTCTCCCCTCAGCTGAATTCATTTTAAGGATTGTAGTCATGATATAGATGTAGGAGAGGAGGACTGTGACCATGCTGCACCCCATAATGCAGCCAATGAAAGTGAATATTACTATCTCTTTGATTGTTGTATCTGAGCAGGAAAGGGCTAGTAAAGGTGGGACGTCACAGAAAAAGTGATTGATGACATTGGAATTACAAAATGACAATTGAAATGTGCAGCAAGTGTGGATTGCTGAATCCACCAAGCCTATAATATAGGCACCAGCCACTAGCTGGATACAGACTCTCCTGGACATGGCAGTTGTATAAAGAAGTGGAATACAAATGTCTACATAATGGTCATAGGCCATGACAGCCAACATGAGACATTCCACATCTGCAAAGGGCCCCCAATAATACAGCTGGATGGCATATACATTATATGGAATCTTCTTTTGCTCAGATAAGAAATCAGCCAGCATATTAGGAGAGACAGTGGAGGAGTAGCAGACATCACAGAAAGACAAATTGCTCAGGATATAATACATGGGTTTGTGAAGTCTGGGGTCCATCTTAATCAGTAGAATGATCCCTAGATTGGCAATCACAGTTGTGCCATAAACCAGGAGAAAGAACACAAGAGCACCTGCTGCACATCCTGTCTGACACAGAATCCTAAGAATATGAAGTCAGTAAACAAAGTGTAGTTCTCAACAGCCATCATTCAGATCTATGAAATCCCTAGTACTGAAAAAATAAGTGGAAGCGAGGGTTAACATGCTCTTACTGTAAGAGTTTAACCACATGTCCATTCTCATTTTCAGTAATTTAGAAAAAGGAGTATTTTGACTGCTTGAAGTAAACTGATTCAACTGAAAATATATCCAATGTAATACAAATCTATGAAATGATAATGATGGTATGTCTTATATTTCTATAGCACTGTACAGAGTTAACAGCATCTTCATTCAAGTTACATCATATTATTCCCCCACCCATTTATGTAATGTAGTAGTCATGATAATCTTTTCTAAATCTGCTTATTGATTAAGAAATTGGTATCACAAGAGTTCGAGATCATGATTCTTAAAATTGGTATCACAAGAGCTCGAGATCATGATTCTTAAAATAGTCCAGATAATCCACATCTTTTGACAATAAATTATTTTTTCAATATTGTTTTTTAACCCTGTGATGAAAACATTTAGTTAAGTCAGAAGTGTAGGTATATTGCAATATTTTTCTTGCCAGATCATCCAAAATTCTGAAGTAATCAGAGCTATGGCAGGTTCTCGAATATCCCCTTTTCCCTGTTAACCTGTCAGATCCTACCTAGTCTCAATAAATAACCTTGTGTCCCATTGTCACAGGGATAGACAGAGTCTGTGACTCAAGATGTATGGAAGAGGAACAGTCATGTTTGCCAGAGAAGAGGGTGGTCTCCATGAGCAATAGGCTCTGTTGCTGGCAGGAATGTGCCAGGGTAAACATGCCTCTCTGAGAAAGTTGCTATTACTCACAGAAAATTCTAAAGAACATTTTGATGCTACTCACAGTGATACTGGTAGCATGGGTTCAGAGAAGCAAGGAAAGAAGTGTGGTTTATTGTGTGCTCCCTCTGCCCTACTCTATTAGAGCTTTTGTGAGTTTTATTCACAAACAGATACAGGAAAAAATCCTCAGAGTCAGCTCCCACACCTTCAGACAGCGTCATGTCTGAACTGTGCTCCACATCCCGATTTTGATATTTGTTTCCTTACTTTTATTGCATTCTTTGATCCCTATTTGTCTTTGATACTTCTGAAATCTGCCACATCTTGGTTAAAAACATAGTTGGTGGACCTTGGGAGGACAATGAATTTTGGATCTTACTGTTATGTTTTACCCAAACCGATTAGATCATACATCATTACATACCTGTACTCTTTCTTTCTGCAGGAACATAAGGACAGTGTAGTTTAAAGATTGGATAAAGAACAAAACAGTATGACATCTCCATAATGATCTAGAGATCAAAGTACAAATCTCCTTTTTCCTAAAGGATATATTTCTGTAGACACACCTTTTAAAATAACATTTCCTTTATTGAAAAAGACCATTTTAAATATATATAAAGTACCCATAAGAGATTAAGAATAATAATAAATATCCTGACTATGTTCTCAATCATTGCTTGCATTGTATTGTATATTGATACATGTAAATAAAATGAAAGTTTTTATACAAATTTCCATACCCTCTTTTGGTTTTATAACATGATTTTAGTAGAAAGGGGAAAAGAGAATAAAGAAACCTAAAAGATAAATCAGAAAAACAGCAAAAACTGTTAGTACCTGCTCCAGAACTAGTGACTTATTTCTTGGGCACAGCTCTCTCTGCGTGAGTCTACAACATTGTCTCCTGAATGATCTAGAGTATATAACTATCACTGTGTTTGGTCCCTGGGTGTTCAACACTTGGTCTCTCCGGAATAAGTACCAGATATAATTATATAGTTTATTCACCTGATATTCTATAAGGTAGGGTGAATGAGACAGAAATACAGACTTTTGTCCCATTTTGTTTTAACTGCATAATATACATTAAAAACTCATGCACACCCATGAGCACATAAATGCACACACACATGCAAATTCATTTACAAAATAAAGATCTTTAGGTAGCCAACATTAACCATACTCACACTTCCTAGGAATAACCAGCCTTTGTTGTACAAACTCTTACATTTTAAATTTTTGAAACAAAAATGTCAGAATAAACATATTTAATATGTAAATACATACCATGAACAGAAGTATTCTTTTCTATATACATTAATTTATTTAATATATTTTGTGCTAATACCCATTTGGTTTATATACAATTTCATATCATAAACAACTGTGAAATGAGCACAATTATGTGTATATAATTAAATATAAATAAATTCTAAGAAATGGCCCTTAAGGACAAAGATATGCGACTTTAACATCACGCAATTTTGGCATTCTTACCAAATATCAGGTGTTTTTCATATATTATCTGTCACCACATATTATCTTATATTTCATACATTATCTGATGTGTCCTTATTTGTCTCTAACAACCTAACAATCTCATTTTACAGGTGAATGAATTGACTTTCAGAAGTGATAGTTAAACCTATAAAGTCATATAGATTTTAAGTTTTTCCAACTCCAAAGGAATTTCCCACAATAGAGTCATGAATACTATTTAATGAAGTACAATTTTTAAAGTTTAATTATCTTTACTAATCTCATAGAATGTTATAGAGTGTTTATGTTAAATTAAACATTTGAAAATTCACAAAATGAGTGACTCATGAAATCATAGGTTTCTAAAAGAATTGGGAAGCCATCAAAATTTCACTTTTAAAATAAGGCAGGATTCCAAAAGTGCTTCAGGACAGAGAGGAGCAAATAGTAAGGGCTGCCAGATTGGGAGGTGGTCCGTTTTATTTATAACAGCTGGGCACATGAACATTATTAATTTTGGCATAAAGAAAAAGTGACTTGGAGGGCTGCTGTATTGTATATTTCCAGGGAACAAATAGAAAATAAGAAAATTCGTGTCCCTGAAGTTGTAAAACCAGCAACTGTGTGAGAAGCTCTCTGTATTGGCTATATTGAGAGCAATATTTGATAACTCAAAAACCATTGCAGTACAATTATGCATGTAGGTTGCTGTATGTTCATTAAGCATCTACAGTCTATTTATATTTAAAGATAAAGTACAATCATAATACACAACAGCTGTACATCCTGACTCTTAATTTAATTTCCACTAAAAGAGTCAAAGCAAAATTTGCGTTTACAAAAACAGTAAAGGGGAGAAGATGTGGCTCAGTGATTGGGCGTGGGCTTCACACATGTGAGATCCTGGGTTCAATCCCCAGCCCTTTTACCTCAAACAAACAAACAAACAAAAGCAGTGAAAAGTAACATGTCTGTACATAGCATTTTATGCACAGCAATGCTCCAGATAACCTTCTGTTTCTTCTGAAACCTCACCTGAGAACAAAAGGTTCACAGGTTGTATTGTGTTATTGTTGATTTTATTTAGTTTATTGTTGTTGATTTTTCTTTTGCTTTTTATAAAGCTAGAACACCCAGACTGAAATCAGGGAATTTTGAATGTTTCTGCTTTGGGGAAAAGTGATTTTTGCCACAATTTTCTATGCCTTTTCATATTTCTTTGCCATTCTTAGTGTGATGACCCCAATACTAAAATACCTAATGAACTCCTAAGGGAAATTTTGTTGAGACAAACCTCCAACCACCTAAGTAATTTTAATACTTGTGCACTCAAGAAATCTATTTGTGCTACTATCATCTAATTTTCTGGTACATATTTGAAGGAGATGGAATCATCCTGGGTCACCTTCTGATTCTTTTTCAAACAAGTTTTCCCCACAGGTGCTTCCCTCTATCCAGTGATCCCAAATTCCCTCAGGATATGTTGTATTTAGGCAGGATCCATAAATTACCTGCCCGAAAACTATTGCCCATCCACACCATGTATCATGTAGTATAACTCCCTCTCCCATTAAAATCTGAGTTTGGAGTTAAATACTGCTAAAAATTGGATAATATAAACTATCTCCAAATAATTTAATGATTTTGTGTGTTTTGAGAATGATTATCAAAATCATAGGAATAAAACAGATTTAAGGTGTAATTTCCTGTTGTCACTGATGCCTTTAACATAATGCCATATTGGCAATTGTCTACTTAAAAATTCCTTCCTTCAGAAAATCGTTGTCTGGATCCAAGGCATGGGCCGTTGTGAAAAGCTGAGTGCATGAGAAGTAGGTTTATTGTCTCTGTCTGCTGGAAACAATACTAAAGTGTCCATAGGTTGATCATGAAACCTCTGTTCTGTAAGAAAGTCATCGCATTCTTAGTAATATAAAGGATACTTATTTAATGAAAATATTCTATTTTCTAATGCTTTATTAGCTTTACAAACATATTTTGGAAACTTATTGTATACAAGAAACTGCTAGAGATTTTTAAAAAATCATAATAATGATGTCCTGCAGTTGCTTACAATCTAATAGTGTATAGAATTTGTCTTTGGAAAATCTTTTAAAGATGGGGCATACATAGAAAATGATCATGAAATATGTATACATCAAGTGAATTTTCAGAAATGCAAACATCCCTACACTCAGAACCCAGATCAAAAGACAAATATTTACGAGCACTTTTGTGACTGCATGTGGGCCCCATCATAAATTGATATCCAGTATGGTAGATTAGTATTAGATGTTTTTTTAACTATACAAGAGTTAAATAATATAATGTGTATGCATTGAGAGATTCCTAAATGTCATTATGTGGTAATAGTTCATTTATTCTCATTGTGTTATAATATTCAAATGTACAAATATACCATAAGTTATTTCTCTGATCTAGTGCTTGGAAAAGCATAGTATGAGCCATAATGGTTTATAGGAACACAGTCAAAACTATTCATTTATTTATGCCAATGGTGATTTTAATAACAAAAAGGTATATTTGAGTAATTGTGGCAGATGCTTTATAACTTGCAAAACCTAAAATATACTATACAGCTCTTTAAGAAAGACTTTTCCAACCCCTGAATTAATGTGTTGATAGAAATTTGAGTTGTTTTCAGTTTTATGTTATTGCAAATAATGCTGCTATGAACATTTTGAACATTTTTGCAAACATTTTGGGTAGACATATTCATTTACTTCTCTTGAGTATAAAACTAGGAATGGAATTTTTGGGTCATAACGTATGTATACATCCAGGTATAGTAGAGCTTTCTTTATAGTTTTTTTTTTAACAAATCAATTTTATTGATACACATTAAAAAAGCATACAATTCATACAAATTGTACAATCAATGGTATTTTGTAATATCATATAGTTGTGCATTCATCACTGCAATCATTATTAGAAATTTTCATTATTTGAATAATAAAAAACAAAAAACGACGAACAAACAAGAAAATTCCGCACCTTAGTGGGATGCCAATTCCCACATCTACTACCAATGTGTGAGGCATATAGTTGTACTACCTCCTTACCAATACTTGATATTGTCTATCGTTTTCAATTTAGCCATTCTAACTGAGCCAGGGTACATGACAGAGGTTTTAATTTTTATTTTCCTGAACACCAATATGTTGGATAACCACTTCTGTGAAGTGTCTATTAAACTCTAAACGTGGAATAAGAGGTCAGTTAAAGGTTCATACTTAGAAGTACTTGCTTTTCTGCAATCACAACTTATAATATCTAATAAACATCATTGTCACTGTAATAGTTCTTCCTATTAAAATCTGAGCTTGCATAGCTACATCATTATTACAATTATATTATTACAATTATAACCTAATTGGCCTTCCAAAGGGATTTCTGTTGTACTTTAGAATGGCACTGTTATAATTGAAATCAATATCTTTAGAGGAAATTTAGCCATCAGAAAAAAGCATGAGAAAAATTCCATGTGTAAGGCTTTTCTGGTGACCCGACTGTCACTAAAATAATACTATGCAGACTAGTGTCTATATTCAAGACCACCTTCTTCAAAAGTCATTGCCTGCCCTGAGTCATGGACTGTTAGAAAACAGAGTTCATTACATGATACTAATACAAAAGTACATGTTTCCCTACTGATGGAGAACATGTCCATTTGTTGACAAGGATATTTTTGTTATACAAGCAAGACAGCATGCATTTTGAATAACATAAAGTATGAGTATTAATTGATATATTCTATTAAAATTGTGTTCTACATTAAATTAACATATATATTTGAATACATATTGTATATAGGAAACTACTAGAGATGGAAAAAATCATATTGAAATCCTCTAGTTGCTTCTAGTATGATACTGAATAGACTTTGTTTTTGGAAACCTTTTAGAAAATGATCATATAATTAGTATACATAAAGTAAATTTTCAGAAATGAATATATCCCTGTACTCAGAACCTAGACTATAAAACAGGACTTACTAAACAGCCCAGAAATCATCGACACACCCCATCACAAATTCATGTTTAAGATACCAGATTAGTTTGTATATTTGTAACCACGTGAAAGTGAAATCATAGTGTTTGCATACAATTATATCTGGCTTGTTTCACTAAAGCTTATATTTGTGAGATTCCTCTATTTTGCTTCTTGGGTTAGTTTGTTTATTTTCATTGCTGTGTAGTAGTTCAATGTACAGCATACCATAAGATATTTACTGAGGAGCTGGGATCAGTGAACTATGACCCATGAAAATGTATAGAAACACAGTCAATCCAATTTTTGGTTGTTGGGATGCAAGTGCAGACTTGATTGCTTGTGTCAGAGGCTTTATAGCCTACAAAGCTTAAAATATTTTGTATCTGATGCTCACAAAATCATCAACTCTGAATTATTTTATTGACAGAAATTTGACTTGATTTCTGTTTTATATTCTTGCAAATAATGCTACTGTGAAAATTTTTGTGCATGCCTTTGTGGGGATGTTTTTTCATTTATCTTGGATATAAAACTAGGAATTCGATTTTTGGGTATTGTGTCATATATATGTCCAGCTATAGCAAATAATGCCATAAAACTTTCCAAATAAAGAAGACAATTCTCACTTGTCCTACTTATGTGTGAGAGTTGTGGTCGTTCCATATGCACACCAATTATTGTTCTAATTATCATCATTTCAGACATTCTGTAGGTGAGTCATGGTACTGCATTGAGGTTAAAAATTTTATTTACTTGAACAATAATGAAATTGGATAACTACTTCTATGAAACAACTATGAAAGTCAGAATGTGAATAAGAGACAACTTTCAAGGGCTTTGTTTTAAAGTATTTTGCCTTGTGATAATCCCACTATCTCACTGATATCATTATAACTGTTATATCAGAGCAAATCAGCCTAGATAAGATATACCTTCCTTTTTTATACAGGTGAAGCAACTCTTTATTTTTTTATTTTATTTTTTTAATTTTTTTGTCATATCAGTACAATAGTGGGATGGTTTTAAATAGCATTATATTTATAGGTATACTATAGACACAAGGTAGCAGCTGGAAAGGTCCTTAGTGATCATTGAAATTGGGCCCCTTTTCCTTGTCTTGGTGGATGGAGACCTGCACAATAACCAGAAGAATGTTGAATTCCCATTCTGGGGAGTTCTGTTACATTCTCTAATAGGTTGGCAAGAATTCCCTGAGTACAAGGACAGTGCCTAGTGAAGGAAGGCAGACCATTACACCAGGCCTTTGATATTGACTATTGTACTTATGAACCTTTTCTTATGAAATTGAAACTTTGCCTAGTACTATATATTACCTAAGAGTTACCTCCTGAAAGCCTCTTTGTTGCTCAAATGTGGCCTCTCCCTAAACCATACTCAGTATATAAATGCACTACCTTCCCCCCACACCCCTCACATGGGACATGACTCCTGATGTTGAGCCTCCCTGGCACCAAGGGACTATTAAAAGAATTAACTAACAATGCCTCTAGAAAAATACCTTGACCAAAAGGGGAAAATGGTAAATACAAATGAGTTTTTATGATTAAGAGATTTCAAAGTGAGTCAGGAGATCATTCCAGAGGTTACATTTATGCACATCTCAACAGGATCTCATTGACTGACACAGTAAACAGTATCTCAAATAGCAGGGTTCCTCAGGGCTGTGGAGACATCCAGACACTATAAACAGTGCAGACAAGCTCAGGAATTCTGTACCCTGTCTGTGGGTCTTATTTTGGAATTTATGCTCCCAAGTGTAACAGTTAGACTCATTTATAGTTTCCCTACACATGACTTTTCTTCCCCTTTTATTTGAACCTGTCATTAGCACTATACTTGTTAAATATGTGTCCCAGAGACTTAAATCTTTGGTCCATCTCTGTGCCAGTTGGGCCCTGAATCTCAGCAGAGTTGCAGACCTACTCTCCAGTTCATTGGACTCACCCAGGACAACTAACAAGGAGATGATGATTGATAATACCCATCCCAAGGAACAGAGTTTCTGCAACTGCAAGCAAGATAGTTACATCCATCTACGCCATGCAATCTAAACTCCCTCTCAGTTAGAGATGGAGTGGGCATCACCATCCGAGAATCCTCAAGATTGGGGAATGAACAATGGACTAAAGTGGACTTATTATTATTCTATTATAGACATTATTATTATAGCAATGGGAGAACTTTTATCACTGATATGAAAGCAGTGGCTACCAGAGGTTCTGAAGGGAGGGCGAGGGAAGAATATGTGTAATATGAGGGCATTTTCATGACATTTGAATTGTCCTGCATGACATTGCAATGATGGATACAGGCAATTATATATTTTGTCATAACACACAAAATTGTGTGGGACAGAGTGTAAACTACAATGTAAGCTATAATCCATTGTTAGTAGCAATGCTTCAATATGTGTTCATTACTTGTAACCAATGTTCCACACTAATGAAGGATGTTGTTAATGTGGGAAAGTGTATGTGTGGGGAATGGGGCATATGGGAATCTCCTATATTTTTTATGTAATCTAAAACCTCTTTAAAATTAAAATAATAATAATTTAAAAAAGAATTTGGGCTCCTCTTTTGCAGAGAGAGAAATGAAGTCTAGCAAGGAAGCGTTATTGTTAAATGTCACAGTGATTTGAGTGGCACTTGGCACCTGGACTATCTCATGTGCTTGAAGAAGGATTTCTTCAAGGGACATAAAGTTGCAGCTTCTCGCTTTAATGCCTACCTCCCACTAACTGCATCACTGAGTTTTAACTGCTCTGTTCTTACAAATATAGTTAAGTGGGAATCACCATTATGTATCCATCTATTTGCTGTTTTATACACATAAGCAATCTACCATTACCATTCTTTTCCTATTTTTAGGGATTTTGGTGGCAATCTTAAAACAAGATTATAGATAAAAGATCATGCCTGAAATTTTAACTATTAGCACATATTGTTAATATCATATTTGGAAGAAATCCTGTTAGTCAGTGGTATATTTGTGGCAAGGGTGTGAGGTAGAGAAACAGAAAGAAAGTGACTAGTGGGAAATGAAGAAACAGGTTAAAATACATCAAATCCTTTTGATGTTATTTTCCTACTATCCTTTTAGAATTCCAAGGTAGAAAGGCTACTGCATACCATCTTCCCAAGCTCTTATTTGAGTCATAAATCTCCTAAAATTATTCCCAATTATTTGTTAGTTAACCACTACTTGCACAATTAAGGTAGGGGGAGTGATAATGAGCAAAAGCTGGGTTGTTTACCTGATGCATTTCATAATGCCCAATTCCTGAATCATTGTGGTTTCAAAGAGAGAAGAGTTTATTGCCAGTGCATAGCCAGGAGAAAGGATGCCTTAATGGCCTAAAATGAGTCCCTCTAAATTGGAGTAATTCTGATAGATTTATAGTATCCAAAGACAGGAAAATTTAAGCTAATGAATAATTCAGGTGGGGCTGGCTCTGGTTTCTTCATTAATAAACATTAAGGGACTTTTTAGTGATCATAAGACTTTAAATTTGTAAAGCTGGGGATTTCAAAAGGGTGTCCATCACAAGGTTTTTACAATCACAAGTTAAAGGTTATATAGCTGTTCAATCATTGTCAGAGATCAAGGCATCTGGATTCCAGTTCAGCAAGTTTCTGTAATTCCAAGTATGCACTTTTGTCTCTTCTACAATATACTATAAAGGGAAAAGGCATCTATGTAATGAGTCAGTAATCATACTCATGTGTTCATTGTTAACCCTCCATTACAGAAGCACAATATCAAATCAGTTCAATATTTGATCATTCATTTATAGGGCTAAAAATTTCCCTACCTTTAGGTCACACCACTAAGGCTAATAAAACAGAACAATATGGAAATCAAATCAGTCTGTAGACTCAGTAATATATGATGTCATAAAGGAGATGATTTAATTAGATGCCATGTTTCCAAGTTCTGAATTAGAGTCTGTCCCCTGCAATTGTTTGGACTTTAATATTTTAATGACAAACACAGTATTCTGCAATGCTACTGCTCATAAGACACATTATGGGTTAATTGAGAAAATATGGGAATGGAGAAAACCTTTAAAGCTATTTGACTAAACAATCATTCTCCACAGGCTTTTCCTACTCCTATACTTTCCCCTAAGAAGTTCCTGTCTTCCTTAAAGAAATGAAAATTGAAACCCAGAGGGGATCTTTGGGTTTACTCTCACTCTGAAATGTTTCACACAGAGCATTTTACAACACAAATATCAAAGCTAAAAACTTTTAGCTTGTTCAATTATAATACATAATTAGGAATATTCTTGAGTCTTCTATGGCCCTTCTAATATATGGCCATATTCATGTTTTCTCTTTAAGGTGATTCAGTGCTTTTGGTCATCAGAAAAGTATAAAAGAGCCAGATAAAGTAGGCAAATATTAAAAAATTTCATTGTTGAATTCTCTTTATACCCCTGAATAATTAATATGCATTTCTTCATACATTCATAGCCTTCAGTAACCTCAACCAGTATATGCAATTTTTTTACAGATTATAAGATATATAATCAAGGCACATATATACCCTCAGTGAATTTTGTTTTGGCAAGCCTCTAATGAGCAATTAAATATTACTGAGGTTTTGATTTTATCAATTATTTGTTTATTTTCCATTTTGTGTCCCAGACATGGTACAGAATCTGGAGATAAGAGAAATGTAACACTCCAATCTTGAGCACAAACTGTTCACCATCCCATATTGAAGTAAATAATTTACTAAACAGAATAATATTTTTAAAATGCCCGAGGAGAGGGTTGTTTGTGAATCACAAAGGTGTATTTTTCCCTGGCTGAGAATGGGAAATAAGGGAAGGAAAGTGTTCTGGATTAAGTGATTGAGGAATTAAGAATTATCATTCAAGGATGTGGTGTCCTGAGGCCCTTCCTTTGTTCTTTTTTTAAAATTTCTATTCATTTTTATTTTATTTTGCAAAGAAGATTTAGATTACATAAAAGTTACATTGAAAATATTGGGGATTCTCATATACACTACCCCTCCCTCTCCCCCAGTTTCCCATATTAACATCTTTCATTAGTGTGGTACATTTGTCACAGTTGATAAACACATATCGAAGCATTACTACTAACCATGGTCTATAGTTTACATTATTGGTTGTTTTTTTTTTTAATTTTTAAAATTTTTTAGAAGATACTTAGATTACATGTTATACAAAAAATATAGGGATTCCCATATGCCCCACTTCCCACACCTCCCACAAACTCCCACATAAACATCCTTCATTAGTGTGGCACATTCATTGCAATTTATAAACACATCCTGGGGCTTTGCCATTAAGCATGGGCCATAGTTCACATTGTAGACCACACAGCTCTGCATGTTATATGATGGTATAAAATGGCCTATAACTGTCGTTGCAATGTCACTCAGGACAATTTCCAAGTCACGAAAAAGCCCCTGAATTACAACTGCTTTTCCCTCTCCCTGCCTCCAGAGCCTCCAGTGGCCACTGGCTCCACAACAATGTTGTAATTTTTTCCATTGCTTGAATCACAATATTTTTATAGTAGAATACAAGTAAGTCTACTCTAGACCATAGCTCTTCCCCCCATCCTGAGTAGTCTGTGATGGTGATGTCCACTCCACCTCCAATTGAGAGGGGACTTATATCCCATGGGGAGGAAGGATGGGACTCTCCTGCCTGCAAGTGCAGACTCTCTCCATTCCCTGGGATGGCTGTTATCCATCATCATCTCCCTTCCAGTTGTCCTGAGTGAGTCCAATGAGCTGTAGAGTAGGAGCTGCTGCTACTCTGAGGTTCTGGGCCCAGGTGGCACATAGACAGCCCAAAGACTCAAGTCTCTGGACATACACCTACAATCTTTAGCACCAACTATACGTTTGAATAGAAGGGACAGATGAGCCATGTGCAGGGAATACAAAGTTGAGTCCAAATCTGTCACTCTCAGAAGTACTAACTCCAAAGTAGGGCCCAATGGCAAGGCACCAAACTCCAGAGCTATCCACCCTGACATAGGACCTGGGTGTCTCTAGAACCCTCAGGCGTCCCGCTATTTGGGGTATAGCCACTTTGGAATTCTATGAGATCCTACTGATATGTGCAAAAGCATTATCTCTGGGATGATCTCCCGAATCTTTTTGTAGTGTCTTAGCCATATAAACTCATTTCTCTTTACCTTTCCCCCCTTTTATTCAAGGTCTTTTTCCAGTCTCATTGCCAGTTGGCACTTGTTAGCAATCCCTGGGCCCCAGGGAGGCTGATCCCTGGAAGGAAGTTAATGCATTCATGTGCTGAGTTTTGCTTAGAGAGAGGCCACATTTGAGCAACAAGGATGCTCTCAGGAAGCAACCCTTAGGCACCCCATAACAATAGGCTAAGTTTCAATTTCAAGAGTAAAGACTCATAAGGCTAGACATCAATATCAAGGACCCATCAGTGGATCATCCTCCTTTGCCAGTCACTGCTCCTGCATTTGCAAGACTGTTGCTGCTCCCTTAGAGAATGTGGTAGAGCTCTACAGGATGGGAATTCAGTTTTCTCTCATTTATTGAGTGATCCACCCTCTGTGACCATACCCTGTGAACATTTGAACATTTTTATATACCTTATATTTATGCTCAGGTGAATTTCTTCCCATGTATCCCCCATCCCTGACACCCCACACCAATGATCCTCCCCTGCCCCTGTTGTAACCGTCTGTGATCCAAAGCTTCTTCAAAGTTGAAGCCATTAAAATGGTTGAATACAATTAATAGGAAAATGAAGTGATAATGATAAATTTAAATGTAAGAGATAATATAGATAATTTTTTAAATCTAAAAAAAATAAAATTAAAAGATTGGGATATTAAAAACTTGAAAATATAAAAATTTTTTTGACATTTTCCCTTTCATCATTGTAATATCTGGTGTCCACTCTGTACCATGGCACTTTCCCCTTCTCATTCCCCAGTGTCTCACTATTTTTCATTTTGTTTTCAAAGAAGTTTTAGGTCACAGCAATGTCACACACAGAATACAGGAGACTCTCATATTCCCAAATTCCTCCCCCTTTCCCCTTCCATTTTAATACCTTTTTATATGTGGATGGTAGCATTGTTTTAACTGATATACAAATAGTGAAACATACCTACTAAACATTGTCAATAGTTAACACTATAGTTTACATTTTAGACCATATATTTTTATAAATTTTGATGATCTTTACCCTGTCCTGTGTCCATCAGTGTATGGTAATGAAGAACATTTCCAATGACCACTAAATACCCCCTGTTTGATCTATTCAATTCCTTCTACCCCATCCCCCCTGGGATCCACAACGACCCCCTGGCTTGACCTATTGGATGACAAGATTCACAGTTACATCCAACAAGAGGTCTTGACACACTGGTTTGTCCTCCCCTATTAGGAATCACCCTTGCTCTTGAGAGACTACTGTGTGTCTATATCTGAAGAAATCAGTCCTCCCAAAGATGGGAGTATAACTCCTTCCTGCTCATTATGTGGGTCTCTACCCTCGAATGCAAAACATTCTTCCCTTTGTTCTTTATAACCTAAGCTTTTTGGAGCTTATTTCTTCTTTAAAGGCAAGGTGTAGACCTCCTCAAGTCCTCTAATTACCAGTCCTACTGACTATAATCATATCCTCTCTCTAAGTTAAATCATTTCTTATCATTTAAGTCTGAGACAGAATTTCTCCTTTCAGGGAAGCCTACCTTCTTTACTTACCAAATCCAGACATGTTGTTTTGGATTTATAGTACCCAGTCTTTATATTTCATGATTATTTGAGGCTTGTATGAATTATTTGTATGCTTTATTAAATAACATTTGCTGCTTCAACAAGATTATAATATTCATTAGTGTAAAACTACTGGATTCATCATGAAATACTAAGCACCTAAATGTACAACATAGATTTAGTAAACATTCCGTACTAGTTAGCCAAAGGGGTGGTGATGCAAAATAACAGAAATTGGTTGGTCTTTATAAAGGGTATTTATTTGGGGTAGAAGCTTACAGTTACCAGGCTATAAAGCATAAGTTTCTTCATTCACCAAATTCTATTGCCATGTGTTGGAGCAAGAAAGCTGCCGAAGTTTGCCCAGGTTCAGTCTTCTTGAATTCCTCTCTTCCCGGGGCTCCGTTTCTTTCCTGCCTCAGCTCCTCTGTTTCCTCCACAAGGTCAGCTGTAGACTATGAGGATTTCAAGGCTTTGTCTCTCTCCACAAGGCCAGCTGTGAACTGTTGGGTGAATGGCTCATCTCTATTCCCGGGCCTTCTCTCCTTCCCTCATCAGAATTCCAACATCAAACCTACTCCAACTCTGTCTTTTGCCATGTCTTTTTATCTTTGAGACCCCACCCACCAAGGGGTGGGCCTCAATGCCCTACTGATGTGGCCCAGTCAAAGCCCTAATCAGAACTTAATCATGCCTAGATTAATAGACCAGTTTACAAGCATAATCCAATATCTATTTTTGGAATTCATAACTATATCAAACTGCCAAACTGCTACACAATCAATGTGTCTTAGAATATTTGAAATAGTACAAAATGAAAAAAAATAAATTAGACATAACAAGAAACATAAGTTAATAGTCAACAAAGAAGAAGTACTATATATAAATTTAGGATTTCTAATTCAATGTATCCATATAGAAGACTGAAAAATTTTGCTATGATTGGAAATTAATACAATCTTTTTTTTTTAAATGACTATTTTAGGCAACTTATTTGTCATTTAATATTATATAATTTTGTAAAAACAAAAACCACAGCTATATATATTCTATATATACACATACATAAATGTAATTTAATATAAATGTTTAAAACGACCATGTATTTTTCATTCTTTCCATGGCCTCTTTCACATCTTTATTCCATAAGCTATAAATCAAAGGATTTAACATGGGAATCACAAGGGTGTAAAACAATGAGGTCATTTTGTCTTGATCTAAGGAGTAAGAAGAACTGGGCCGGAAATACATGAAAAGCATGGTTCCTTGGAAAATTGCAACAGCAGTCAAGTGAGTTGTGCAGGTGGAGAAAGCTTTGAATCTCCCTTCATCTGAGTGGATCTTTAAAACTGATAGGATAATATAACAATAAGATACTACAACTGCTGATATGGTACTCAGTTCAATGAAACCAAAAAGGCTAAATATCATTAATTCATTGGCCTGTGTATTTGTGCAAGATAGCAACAGAAGAGGGGGCATATCACAGAAGATGTGATTAATCTCATTTGACCCACAGAAGCATAAGCGGAATGCTAATGTCGTATGTGTCAGAGCATCCATCATTCCCACCAGGTAAACCCCAGTCATGAGCATGGAGCACACCCTGCTGGACATGTTAACTGTATAGAGCAAGGAGTTGCTAATGGCCTTGTACCTATCAAAGGCCATCACGGCCAGCAAGAGGCACTCAGAATCTGCAAAGATACAGAAGATGAAGAATTGCAGAGCACAAACAAAAAAAGGAATTGATTTGTTTTTCACAAAGAGGTCCACCAGCATCTTGGGCCCAGTTGCTGTGGAATAGCAGAGGTCACAGAAGGAGAGGTGGCTGAGGAAAAAGCACATTGGTGTATGAAGCTGGGAATCCAATCTAATTAAAATGATCATTCCGAGGTTTGCCAGAATATTAATGAGGTAAACAATTAGAAGTGTGGTGAATAGTGTCTCTTTGATCTCAGAGTTAGTAGAAATTCCCAAGAAAATGAATTCAGTCAAGGAAGAGCAATTTCCCCTGTCCATTCTTCTTTGCTCTTGTACTAAACTGCTGCAAAAATGATCAAGAAAATAGTAACTCCACAGTTAACTATCTGGATATCCACAATCTATTATCTGTAAAGCAGAAAGTGATTTGTTTCCCTAAATTTTCTTTTTATCCTCAAAAATACAAGATTATGTGGCACTTTTAAAAAGGCATTAATTTCTCAGTGAAAGATCAAAAATATTTGAGACAGGAATTGGGAAACTTTGATTTTAAATCTTCATGTCATTCATAAGACAAGCATTAGATTTGATTGAACTGAAAGCTCATTCCAGAACACAATCATATCAAGGTACCATCAAAGTTAGATAGACAAGACCAGAAAGTACAGCACTAAGTATCTCATATATTTGAAAATAAGTACAGAAATGGACTTAAACATTTATTGTATTCCTCAGGAATTTAAAGTTTAACAACAAAGAGCATATCATTAAATTAATGATATTGCATGTAATTTAATAAAATCATTATGTCATTGTTTGTGGTGTATGGTTATTTTAGTGTTTCCTCAAAAGTGAGACATATTTTATTGAGAACGTTTCTGTCAGACTTCATCACTTCTTTTCCTAACGTTTATAATTCAATTCTATGACTGACCTGGCAAAATCCCTTGAGAAACCAACAAATGTACTACAAAAAAGTGGGGACAACAGAATTTAACACATACATTTGCATCTCTTTGTATTTTAAACAGACTTTTCCATTAAAAATGACATGGGTAGAGTAACAATAAATATTTTGTAGCTATATAGGATTGTGTCTCTTGTATGTGTGTTTGTCCTTATGTGTGTGTTTGGTGTGTTTGCATGCATGTGCCACTTTCTCTTGGTATATGAGAATTAGAATATAGATTTTGGTTCTGATTTCAATTTTTTATAAAATTAAGTGTTATTTTAGTGGTCCATATGGGCTTGAATTTACACATATTTACACATACTGGTTCCTATAAAGTGATATCTCTGTTGTCATTGGCTAAAGACTAGAATAATTTAATAACAACAATTAATTTACAATTGCACAGATGTAAAAATGGCTTACTTATAAATCTTGGTTAAAATATAAATATGTAAAAATCTATATTTTTTATAGACATCAGGTCAGTCAAATTAGAATTCAGATTTCATTTAATGTAATAAGTAGGAATTTAATGATAAAAATTCTTTAATACTTGACTCCATACATTTTCTAAAAAATATAAGAAATGTTTCCCTCTGCTCTTTAAATTTGAAAACTCAGAAACCTACCTTAGATGGACAAGTATTTCTGGCCATTTCTCTACTAGGTGAACAATAGGCAGAACACATTTTATTTTTTTTTCTAATGACTGTTGGGACTTATGTCCCAAAAGTCTCTGCCTTCACTCTACTGTTTTATGTAAACATGAGATTCATTATATTTGTTGTTCTGTGTTTTCCCCCATGGATGAAATCACAAAGACTTAACTTTTAATTTTTCACTCTTGCCACCAAATAATCAGTGTCAGGAAGGGAACCTCAATGATTTTAATGTATGCTGCACAGCTACCCTGAATCTGCCTACAGGCCAAGAAGACATGTGATGAAACTCATTAGACACTTTATTTAATGACTTTAATCTTCCTTCATTTTTCAGTCTCTTTCTTCCATTTCTGAAACAGGCTCCTTCACTTCCCCTTTTAGAAACCTGACAATTCTTCAGTGGTTACCTTAAATACCACATTTTAAATTAAGCATTTCTGATTGCCTTTTCACAAACATGTTCAATCCACTGTATATCAATGATTTTATGAATGTACCACATCCAATATACTTGACATATTCTTGAATTATGTTTAATTTGTTAATAGAAATATCTCTTTCTGATATTGTAGCCTCCTCAGTAATAAAATCAGGTTTGGCTATTTTTTTTTTAAATACAATTTTATTGAGGTATATCATTCATACATGAACATACATAAACAATAAGTATATAATAAAAGTTGTGAACTTACAAAACAAATATGCATATCATCATACAGGGCTCCCATACAATACCCAACCACCAACACCTTCCTTACATTGTTGTGAAATATTTGTTACACTTGATGGTAGCACTTTTTTATTTTCCAGAGGTACCAGGTATTTAACCCAGGAACTCATGGGAAGCAGGTGCTCAACCACTGATCATCGTCAAAATATTACTACTAACTACAGCCTATATCTTGAATGTGCTGCATTTTCCTCCAACCTACCCAATTATTAACACCCTGTATTAGTATTATATATTTGTTATAGGTCATGAGAGGATGTTCTCATATTTGTTTTGTTAACCATTGTCTGTCTTCCACCACTGTATTCCCTATGTTATACAGTTTCATACTTTGTCCAATCCATTCAAAGTGGGTCTCATTTTCATCACAGAGTTGTGCTGTCATCACCTCACTCAATTTAAGAATGTTCTCATTACTTGAAAAGGAAAAATCTCATACCCACTAATACTCCCTAATATTATCCCTTAAAATTGATATAATATCTTCTTTGCCATTGTTACAAAATATTACAATATTACTATTAACTATCGTCAATAAGGTACATTAGTTGTAATTTTCTAGTGTATCATCATATTCTTAGCATGTTGTAAAAGAACATTCTTATACTCCTTTTTAAATATACTTTTTAATTTTTTAAAATATACTTAGATTACATAAATGTTACATAAAAAATATAGGAGATTCCCATATGCCCTGCTCCCTACTTCTCTCATATTTTCCCACATTAAAAACATCATTTGTTAGTGTGTTGCATTTGTTACAATTGATGAACACATTTTGGAGCAATGCCAGTAAGCATGAATTATAGTTTACTTTTTTACACTCTCTCCTGTACATTTTTTAAGCTATGACAAGATATATATGGACTATATCTGTCATTTCAATGTCATTCAGGACAATTCCCAAGTCCTGAAAATGCCTCCAATTTACACCTATTTTCCCCTCTCCCTCCCCACAGAACCTCCAGTATTCACTGCCTCCACATCACTGACAAAACTTCTTCCATTGCTAGAATCACAATAAGTCTATAGTAGAATAAAAGTAAGTCTACTCTAATCCATTGTTCATTGCCCAATCCTGAGGATCCTGGGATGGTGATGCCCACTCCACCTATAATTGAGAGAAGGATTAGATCCCATGGGACAGATGGATGGGGCAGTAAAATCTTTCTCTGTTCCTTGAGTTGGTTATTGTCCATCATCATCTCCTTGTTAGTTGTTCTGGATGAGTCTAATGAACTGGAGAGTAGGTGTTGCAAATCTGTTGAGATTCAGGGTCCAACTGGTACATGGAAAGCCCAAAGATTTAAGTCTCTTGAACATACACCTATCAAGTCTAGTAGTAACTATAGGTTTAAACAGAAGGGGCAGAAGAACCATGTGTAGGGAATCCACAAGTGAGTCCAACTCTGTCACACTGGGGAGCATAAATTTCAAAGTAGGGTCCACTGACTGGCTGACAAACTCCTGATCTGTTTGCCCTCCTTATAGTGTATGAATGTCTGCAGAACACTCAGGAGTCATCTAGGAAGGTACTGGAAAGATAAAGAAGCCAAAGGAAAACTCTGAGTTGCTTGCCCTGTGGATGGAAGTGGAACATATACCCTGCCCTAAGGCAAATAGCCTAATATCCCTGCTCCAAACAAAGTGCGAGGGGGCATTCCCTGGGAGAAAGAGGAGTCTAAGAGGGTGGAAAGTGGTTTATTTGCAGTGAGTTTGGCCAGCTGAGCCCCCTTTGAATCTCGGAAGGGACCGGGACCTGACAGGGAGAGGGTAGGGAGGATCTTCTCAGGCAGGCTGTCACACCAAACCTCCTGGGGAAAGAGAAAATAGATTAGAGAGGGGTTGGGGACAGATAGGCACCTTAATCAGCAGGATTCTGGCAAAGTGCTAGGAATATAACCTGCCTGAAGGAAAGGGGGGAGGATAGCTTTCTGAAAGGCTAACTAATCTAAGTAGACATTTTAGCTCAGTGAAAGAATTCCCTCCTTGCATATAGGAGGTCCCTGGTTCCATTCCCGGCTCTTCTTAAAGAAATGATCCACTGGGATATCAGGAATCCAGCTGAAAGCCTTATGATAGGGAACATATAGACATTCTTTTTGTATTAGCTTTTCTTGGATCTCTTTCTTTTTTATTTTGTAAAGGTTTCTTTTTTTTTTTTTTTCCTTCCTTATTTTACTCAATAAAACCCAGTTCAAAACCTAGAGAGGGCAGGCTGCAGAGCAGGGTAATTGTTTGATGAGCACCAGTCTAAGAAGAAAGGCTGTTTTTCCTTGTTTTTATTTTCTCTCTCTCTCTTTTTTTAAAAATAGTTGCTGCTGTCTTGTTTCTTCTTTATTATGTTTCCCCTTTCTTTGTTTCCCTTTATCCTTTTACTGATTTTTTTCTACCTATGCTATTTCTTTTCTTTCCTTCATCTTTCTTTCTTCTGTTTTCTGTTGTTGTTCTTCCATTCCACCTTTTTTTGTTTGGTCTTCAATTTTTATTGTTTTAATTTCTGTTTCTTTTTTTCTGTTTTCCTTCTTTTCTTGCTTTTTTTTCTTTCTCTCTTTTCTTTTTTCTTTTCCTATCTTCTCATCATTCTGACCTTTTATTTCATTCTATATAGTTTTCTCTATTTTGTTACTCATTTCATTGATTCTATTTCACTATTTTTATTCTTATTTCTCTGTACTTATTTGTGTTAATTATTCATTTTCCTAGGTCTTCAACCTTTTACTGTTACTATTATTCTTTTTCTCTTCTAATTTCTTTCCTTTTTTCTGGTCCTATTTTTTCCCCCAAGGGAACATATATAACAGCAAGGAAATAGAATAAGAGGAATGAAGTACCAAAATGAAACCTTACCACACACACAAAAACAACAACAAAATAAACCCCTAGAGTAGAGACAGAAGCTAATCAGCTGACTAAACCCATCAAAACAAACAGATGCCTAGAAACCAACAAAAAATTACAAGTCATACTAAGAAACAGGAAGACATGGCTGAGTCCAGTAAACAAATTTAAAAACAGGAAAAGATGCAGAACATGGAACAACTAATCAGAGATATACAAACAAATATCATAAATCAACTTAATGAAGTGAAGGATGAGAATAAGGATATTAAGAAGACACTGGGAGAACGTACTGAAGAAATTGAAAGCATACATAAAAAGATTATGGATGTAGTGGTGATGAATGGCACAAGGCAAAAAATCATATATTATACTCTTAACCACAATCTTCATACACTACTGAAATCACTGTTATACATTCTTTAGATTATTTTATAGCTTCCTTTCAATTGACATTTACATGCACAGACTACCCCTTTTAGCCACAATCACATTTCTAAATTGTCAATCTTAATAATGCACACTATAATTGTGTTACCATCAACCCTTTTGTAATAAACCTTATTAAAATTTCCACATATATTAAATGTCAACTCCCATATTCAACCCACTTCTATCTCTTAGTAATCTATAATCTAGAGTTTACCTCCTGGAGTTAAATCATCGTATTTCATTCTTACTAGTCATTTTGTTCTTATTAGTGAGACCATACAACATTTGTCCTTGTGTTTCTGGCTCACCCCACTCAACATAATATCCTCAAGGCTCACCCATGCTGCCACATGCATCTCAAATTCACGTCCTCTTAAATCTGAATAGCACTGTTTTGTATTCATTCACTACACACTGTCTATCCATTCATTGAATGATGGACACCCAGGTTGTTTCCATACTTTAGCAAATCTGAATATTGCCACGAGGACCATTTGCCCTGCTCTCAGTACCTCTGAATACATTGCCAGCAATGGGATTGCTGAATTATAAGGCTGTTCCACACCCAGATTCCCGACATACCCCCAAACTGTCCTCACCATGGACGCATCATTCCACACTCCCACCAACACATACACTCCAGCACCTGCAGGCCTCTGCCTCTTTAATAAAGGTCATTGTATAAGGAGTGAAATGGTATCTCATTGTAGCCTCATCCACATTTCCCCAAAAGCCGGCAGCACTGAACTTCCCCCATGTGCCTTCTGGCCATTCTTATCTCCTCTCTAAAAAATGACCACACAAGTTCCCTCCCCATTTTTTAATTGGGTTGCTTGTCTTTTTATCACTGAGTTACAAGATCTTTTTATATAATATGGCTATCAAAACCTTATAGGATATATGGTTTCCAAATATTTTCTTCCAATGAGTAGGCAGCCTTTTTAGTTTCTTGACCAAATCTTCTAAAGAATGACAGTGTTTCATTTTGAGGAGGTCTCATTTATTTATTTTTTCTTACATTTCTCCTGCCTTGTGACTAAGACTTAAGAAACTACTGTCTACTACAGCATCTTAAAGATGGTTCCCTATATTTTCTTCCAGGAGTTTTATGGTTGTATCTTTTATACTTAGGTCTTTGATCTCCTTTGAGTTAAATTTTATATAAGGTGTGAGATAGGGGTAATTTTTTTTTTCTTTTGAATATGATATCTAGTTCTCCCAGCACCATTTATTGAATAGACTTTTCTGTCCCAGCTGGGTAGGTATGGCAAAATTGTCAAAAATCATTTGATGGCATTGAATCTGAAGCTGCTTCCACATAGCTATTATGATCAAAAAGTTGCTCAGAAAGACAGTTTTCCCGGATGGTGTCCATTCTTTTTGATGTAACTGATCTGCAATAATTCCATTAAAGACAGTTTCCATTGTATATGTCATTTCTCAGCTGTGCTGAATGAAGATTCCAGGATGGTTGTGGCATTTCAGGGGAGTGAGGATTCCAGGGATCATGACCAGGTGTTGAAAAGCAGGATCCTCAGGACCTGTTTACCCCTGAGTTTCCACACAGTGTACGAAGATACCAGCTTACTGCTGGAGCAGATCTCTGAACCTTAGAAAGCTATCCTCAGTAATGAATATGAACCAAGAGTTAGGAGAAACACTTGGGAAGAGGCAGGCTAAAAGGCACTGAGCTGATTATTAGGTAAAAATTGAAAGCACGGCAAGCAGAGTCCTTTGCTTTTTGCTTAGTGCTTATACCCCTTATGTCTGGCATGTTGGTGGCAAATAAAAGACTACTCTATGGGGAAAAAATATTTGACAGTACATGCGAGAGGTTAATTCTGAGTTTTCAATTCAGTTCTGTTGGTAATATGTCTTTTATTATTCCAGTACCATGTTGCTTTTACCACTGTAGCTTGGTAATATTCTTTAAAGTCAGGAAGTGAAAGTCTTCCAAATTCATTCTTTTTAAAGATATTTTTAGCTATTTGAAGCTCTTTACCCTTATAAATAATTTTGGTAATGGGCTGTTCCATTTCTGCAAAAATGGCCTTTGGGATTTTAATTGGGATTGTATTGAATCTGTCAATCATTTTCGTAGAATTGGCATCGTAAGGATGTTTAGATTTCCAGTCCATGAAAATAGAATGTCCATCCTTTTATTTAGTTCTTGTTTGTTATTTTTTTTAGCAACGTTTTCTAGTTACTGAATACAGATCATTTATCCTTGGTAAGTTTATTCCTAAACTGTGATTCCTTGAGTCTCTATTATAAATAGATTTTTCTTCTGATTTTCTCCTCAGATTGCTCATCAGTAGTATATTGAAACACTACTGATTTTTGCATATTAATCTTGTATCCTGTCACTTTGCTTTTTATCTGGATTTTTCAGGATTTTCTAGATATAAGATGGTATCATCATTACATAACGAAAGTTTTACTTCCTCCTTTCCTATTTAGGAAAATTTTATTTCTTTTTCTTGCATAAATGTCCTGGCTAGAACTTCTAGCACAATTTTGAATATCAGTGGTGACTGTGAACACCCTTGTCTTGCTCCTGATCTCAGGGGGAAATCTTTCAGTCTTTCACTGTTCAGTACAATGCTAACTGTGGGTATTTTGTATACACACTTTACCATGTTGAGAAAGTTTCTTTTTATTCCTATCTTTTGGTGTGATTTTATCAGGAATGGATTCTGTACTTTGATAAATGCCTCTTCTGCATCAATCAAGATGATCATGTGATTTTTCTTTTTCACTTTATTAATGTGGTTTATTACACTAAGCAATATTTTGGTGTTCAACCACCCTTGCATACCTGGGATAATACTCACAAGATCATGTTGTATAATTCTTTTAATGTGATTTTGGATTCAGTTTGCAAGTGTTTTGCTGAGGTTTTTTTAAGTCTATATTCATTAGAAAGATTGGTCTGTAATTTTCTTTTTTCATAGTTTCTTTATCTGTTTTTGTTTTTAGGGTGATAATTGCTTCATAGAATGAGTTTGATAGCATTCCCTCTTGTTCAATTTTTTGGAAGAGCTTGAACAAGATTGATATTAGGGCATCTTTGAATGACAGGTAAAATTCACCTGTGAAGCTGTCTGGTCATGGGCTTTTCATTCTGGGGAGGTTTTTGATGACTGTTTCAATCTCTTTACTTGTGATCGGTTTGTTGAGGTCTTCTCTTTGTCCTAGAGTCAGTGTAGGATGTTTGCATGTTTCTAGGAATTTGTCCTCTTCATCTATGTTCATGGTTTTTGATGTACAATTGTTCTTAGTATCCTTTTATACCTCACATTTCTGTGGGGTTAGTGATAATGTTCCCCTTTTCCTTGCAATTTTAATTTTTTTTATTCTTCTTCTTTCTGCATTTAATTGCATTCACATATATATTCCAGTGCTGTTAATAACATTAATAATGTTGTGTTACCATCACCACCATCTATGTGCAAAATATTTCTATTGTTCCATATAGGAACTGTGTATATTTTATACCTTTGCTTCCCATTCCCAATCCCCAATCTGTCCCCTGGTTACAAATATTCTAGATTTTGACTCTATGATTTTGCTAATCCTAATTAATTCATAACAATGAATCATTCAATATTTGTTGCTTTACATCTGTTTTATTTTATTCAATAAGATGTTGAGAAAATTCATCCATGTTGTAGCATATGTCAAGACTTCATTCCTTTTTAGGGCTGAATAATAGTCCGTTGTATGTATATACCACATTTTGTTTATCTGTTCATCGGTTTAAGGACAGACACAAGTTCAGGCTCTTTTACTTAGCTCTTTGACCAAGTTTGGCAATTGTGAATAATGCCACTATGAAATTACCAGTGTATAACTATCTATTGGTTTCCCTGCTTTCAATTTTTTGGGTACATATTTAGAAGTGTGATTGTTGGTTCCTATGGAAATTCTATGTTTAACCTACTGAGGAGTTAACAAACCATCTGTCACAGTGGCAGCACTATTTTATTTTGCCATCAGCAATGAATGAGTGTTCCTATTTCTCTGCATTCTCTTTAACACTTATAATTTTTCATTTTTTAGTAGTAGCCATTCTAATGGTTGTGAAATGGTATCTCGTTGTGATTTTGATTTGCATTCCCTGATGGCTAAAGATATTGAGCATGTTTTCATGAGCTTTCTGGCTATTTGTAGATCTTCTCTGGAGAGATGTCTTTTCAAGTCCTTTGCCCATTTTTAAGTGGGTTGCTTGTTTTTGTTGCTAAGTTGAAGAATTTATTTAGACATTATCCTATATATGGTTTCCAAATATTTTCTCCCATTGTGGAGGATGTCATATTACTATTCTGATAAAGTGCTTAGGACTATAAAACTTTTAAATTTTGATGAGATCTCATTCATCGATATTTTCTTTCTTTCTTTCTTTCTTTTATTTTTTTCTGCTTGTGCCTTGAAGACTTAAGTCTAAGGATCCATTATTTAACTCAAGGTACGGAGGGTTCTTCCCTTCATTTTCTTCTAAGATTTTGATATTTCTGATGCTTATATTCATCAGTTTTACAGAGTTTGAGTTGATTTTTCATAAGTTTGAGGTAGGGGTCCTCTTCATTTTTTCACAAATGGTGATACAATTTTTGTAGCAGTATTTGTTGAAGAGATTATTTTTTCTTAATTGAGTGGTCTTTGTCCCTTGACCAAAAGTCATGTGGCCCTAAATGTGAGTGTTGATTTCTGAGCTCTACCTGATTGGTGTATATGCCCGTCTTTGTGTCAATATCAAGGTGTTTTGATTACTGTGGTTTGGTAATAACTTTTAAGAATGGGAAGTGTGATTACTCCAACTTCATTCTTCTTTTCCAAGATATTTATGGCTATTCAGGACCCCTTACACTTCTGTATAAATTTAAAGATTTGCTTTTCCTTTTTTGCAAAGAAGGTTGCTGAAAATTTGTTTGGGATTGTATTGAATCTATGAATCATTTTGGGTAGGATCTTAGCACAATTTCGTCTTCCAATCCATGAACATGGAGTATCTTTCCAAATATTTAGTTCTTCTTTAACTTCTTTTGGCAGTGATTTGTAGTTTTATGTATACAGGTTCTTTTTATTCTTGGTTAGATTTATAGTTAGATATTTTATTCTTTTAGTTGCTATCGTACAAAGAATTTTTAATTTTTTTACTTGATTTCTTCATTTGATTGTTCATTTCTTGTGTATAGAAATGCTACTGATTTTCAGGTATTGATTTGTACCTCATCACTTGCCCAATTTCATTAGCTCTTGGACTTTTTTCTTGATTTCTTAAAAGATTTTCTGTATATAGGAACTTGTCATCTGCAAATAAGGAAAATTTTACTTCTTCCTTTCTAATTTGCATAATTTTATTTCTTTTTTATTGCATAATTTCTATTACAAGAACTTCCTATACAATGTTGAAAGACAGTGGTGACAATGAACATGCATGTCTTGTACCTGATCTTAGATGCAAAGCTTTCAGTATTTCACCATTAACTATGATGTTAGCTATGGATTTTTCATGTATGCTCCTTGTCATGTTCAGAAGTTTGCTTTTTATTCCTAGTGTTCTAGGATGGGATGTTTTTATCCAGAAGGGATGTCGGATTTTGTCAAATGCTTTTTTGGCATTAGTTAATATAATCATGTGGTTTTCCCCCTGTTACAGTTTGATATTATTTATGAATCCCAAAAATAAATATTGGATTATACTTGTAAACTGGTCTTTTCCTCTGGGCATATTAAAGTGTATTGTATTTGGAGGTTTTACTTTTGCTTGATTAAATATGATGAAGGAGTTGATTAGGCCATGTCAGTAGGACATTGAGTTCCTCCCCCTTGCTGGGTGGGAACTCAAAGATAAAAGACATGGCAAAGGATAGAGTTTGAGTTATGATAGTCTACAGCTGGCCTTGTGGAAAGAAGCAAGCCTGAGCCTAGAGAGAGGCAAGCCCCAAGAAGAGAGGAACCCAGGAAGCCTAAACCCTGGCAGACATCAACAGCCATCTTGCTCCAACACATGTCCATAGACTTTGGTGAAGTGCATAACTCATGCTTTATGGCCTGGTAACTGTAACCTTCTACCCTAAACAAATACCCTTTATGAAAACCAACCAATTTCTGGTATTTTGTATCACCACCCCTTTGGCTGATTAATACACCCCCTTTATTCAGGTAATGTGGTGTATTACATTAATTGATTTTCTCATGTTGAATAGCCCTTGTGTACCTGGGATAAATCCCACTTGGTCATGAAGCAGGCTTCATATAGGGAATCAATAGATGGATCTGGAACCTGGCAAGAAGTCCACGTGGATATCGACACCCCCAAGATGGCTGCGGGAAGACCCTCGAGAGATTTCTCCCATCCAGACCAACGCTTCCTCCCGGAGCCAGAAGAAGCCCTGGATATTCTCCAAGGACATTATCATTGGGCTTACCCGGGGGACTGATGGGAGGGATAATCAATCAAAACAGCAAACAGCTAGAACTCCTCTTGTGCAATTAGCAATGGGGTGAAATAATTAATGGTTTAAAAGCAGGTGTAAATTTCAAATCTCTCTAGTCCCTCTTAGCTTCTGCACCTGGCACTTGCCAAGTACTCCCCTGCATGGAACAACATGCAAGTAAAACCCGGGCATTTATAATGTATAATGGAAAATTATAGTCTATAAATCAGCCCTCTTTATCACTCTTCAGCCCCTTACTCTCTACCGGGGACCCGTGATCTGTTATTTTCTCCCATTTCACTTCCTTCCCTACCTTAATAAATTACTGGCCTAACAACCCCAAAGTCCTCTGAAATTCATTTCTGTAGCATAAGTCAAGAACCTAGACAAAATCTGGTAACAGTTATGGTGTATAATTCTTTTATTAAGCTGTTGGATTCAATTTGCCAGGGTTTTACTGAGGATTTTGCATCTATATTCATAAGAGATATTTGTCTTTAATTTTCTTTTTTTGTGGTATCTTTCTCTGTTTTGGTATGAGGGTTTACAATTGTTCTTAGTATCCTCTTACAGTCCTTACTATTTCAGCAGGGTCAGTAGTAATGTTCCCCTTTTCATTTCTGATTTTCATTATTTGTGTCCTTTCCATTTTTTTTCTTTATCAGTGTAGTTAATGGTTTCTAAATTTTATTGGTCTTTTCAAAGAACTAACTTTTGGGTTTGTTGATTCTCCTATTGGGTTTTTTTCCCCTCTCTATTTTATTTATTTTCACTCAAATTGTTTTTCTTTCTTCTGATCCTTTGTATTTGGTTTGCTCTTTCTTTTATACTTCTTTCAGTTTTGAGGTTAGGTATATTATTTGAGGCTTTACTTCTTTTTTAATAAAAGCATTTTAGAGCGATAAATTTGACTCTCAGCACTGGGTTTGCATCATTATATAAGTTTTGGTATTTTGTATTTTCATTTTCATTCACTTCAAGATATTGCTAATTTCCCCTGTGAATTCATTTTTAATCCTTTGGTTGTTTAAGAGATTGTTGTTTAATTTTGACATATTTGTGAATTTCCCATTTCACAGAATAGACAAACACTAAACATGCAAGTAATAACCAAAAGAAATCTGTGGTAGCTATTTGATAAACTAATAGAGATAAAAGAGACTTTTAAGTGAAAAATAGTTGCAAGGGTCAAAAATGGTCATTATATACTGATAAAGGGGTCAATTTAACAAGAAGACATAACAGTTATAAATATATATGTACCTAACATCACAACCCTAAAATATATGATGGGAGAAACTAATGGTTCTATATTAATATAGGAGATTTTAATACACCATTTTCAATAATGGATAGAACAATTAGTCAAAAGTTTAATAAGAAATACAGGAAGTCAACAGTACTTTAAACCAACTAAACTTAACAGACATATATAGTATATTTCTCTCAACAATAACAGAATACGTTCTTCTTAAGTGCACAAAGATTATTCTCCAGTCTGGTCCATATGTTAGATCATAAAACAAGTATCAAGAATTTTAAAATACTGAAATCATACAGTGTATCTTCTGTGACCACAAAAGAATGAATCTGGAAATTAATAACAGAGGAAGAAAAAAATAACAGAAGAAGAAATGGAAAATGTTTTTTTTCTTTGCATTAATGGAGTCTCTTACAGACAGCATATATTTTGATCAAGCTTCTTTATTGATTCTGCCAATCTTTTCCTCTTGTGTGAAGAGTTTAATCCATTTACATGGAAAGTCACTACTGGTAATGCAGGACTTTTTTCTGCCATTTTTTTTTTAGCCTTTGTATGTTTTATACTTTTTTTTTCCTCTAAATTCTTCAATTAATGCCTACTTTTACATTTATAGGATTTTTTTTTTGGTATTGTACCAAACTGCATGTCTTCTTTATCCTATCTGTATATATTTTTCATGTATTTTTCTTGTGACTACCAGTGAGTTAAAATTTAACATCCTAAGTATATAACAATCATATTTGTTTTGATACCAACTTGACTTCAATCGTATATACATGTATATCCCACCAATCCTGCCACCTTTTGTACTTGTTACCACTTATACCTTTGTATGTTGTATGCCCTAAACCATAGATTTATGATGATTTTTTAAAGATTTATTTTATTTATTTCTCCCCACCCCCTTGTTGTTTGCACTTACTGTGTCTGTTCATTGTATGTTAGTATTCTTTCTTTTTTTTTTTTAAGTAGGCACCAGGAACTGAACCCCGGGACCTCCCATGTGGGAGGGAGGCACCTAATCACTTGAACCACCTCTGCTCTCTGCTTTCTTGTGTTTCTCATTATGTTTTCTTTCTTGTGTCTCATGTTGCACCATCTTGTTACATCAGCTCGCCGCACCAGCCTTTTGCGTCAGCTCACTGTCTAACTCATTTTCTTTAGGAGGCACTGGGAACCAAACTTGGGACTTCCATTTTGTTAGGTGGGCACTCGATAGCTTTGGCCACATCTGCTTCCCTATAATTCCTTTTTATGTATTTGCATTTTAGTGCCTGTAGGAAGTAAGAAGTGGAGTTACATACCAAACAATACAATATAATAAGATAGGTATTTATAATTACCCAAATGGTTGTTTTTACTATAGGTCTTTATTTCTTCATGTCACTTTGAACCATTGCCTAGTGTCTTTTCCTTTCAGTCTGAAGAGCTCCATTTAAAATTGCTTGTAAGGCAGGCCTGACACTGATGAACTATCTCATCTTTTGTTTATCTGAGAATGTCTTTCTCTCTCCTTCATTTCAAAAAGAAGTCTTAGCAGATATGAAATTCTTGGTTGGCAGTTGTATTTTTTAAGCAATTTAAGTATTTCAACAAACAATCTTCTTGTTTCCATAGTTTCTAATGAAAAATCAGAGCTCAATGTAATTGGGGCTCCCTTGTACATAACATATTGTTTTTCTCTTCCAGTTTTTTTTTTTAAGATTTATTTTATTTGTTTATTGTAATACAAGGACATTTATGGACTTTAGTCACCAGTGAGTTTACTGTATAGATAGCTGATTACATCTACATGTACTTTGCATTCAGTTGTATGATCAGCATATGATGGGGTGTGTTTTTCTTAATGTTTATCCTTGGTACTCATCCTTTATGCTTGGTAATATCTGGACTTCTTGGAATGCTTATTTTCAACTTTTGTTACATTTGTGAAGCTTTCTGTCATTATTTCTTTGAATATTCCTTCTGCCAATTTCTCTCTTTCAAGTCTTTCTGGGACTATCATAATACCTATATTGGCACACTTGATGGTAGCACAGAAGAGTCTTAGGCTATTTTTGCTTCTTATAATTCTTTTTATTTTCTGTTCCTCAGCCTGATTCATTTCAATTTTCTTGAATTTGAATTTACTGATTTTTTCTTCTCCCAGCTTCAATGTGCTTTTGAAATCTTTCCTGGGATTTGTCATTTCATTTAGTGTGGCCTTCAACCCCAGTACTTCTGTTTGCTTCCTTTTTAAATTTTCTGTCTCTTACTAGGATTCTTATTCACTGTTTTCCTGACATTCTTTAGTTCATTCTTTGTATATTTCTTCCTTTCCTTGAGTATTCTTAAGATCATTTTTTAAAGGCTTTGTGTGATACCTCCACATTCTTAAGTTTTTTGTTGATGTTTTCTGAATTTTTATACTCTTCCTTTTGATGGAATATCATTTTTGTTTTTTCTTTGTTTATCTTGTACTTTTGTTGCACACTGTGATGATTAGTCTAATGTGTCAACTCGGTCAGGTAATTGTGCCCAGTTGTTTGGTCAAGCAAGCACTGGGCTAATTATAATACAAACACATTTATGGACTTTAGTCACCAGTGAGTTTACTGCATAGATAGCTGATTACATCTACATCAATCAGGGAGATTGTCATCAGCAATGAGTGACACTTTATCCAATCAGTTGAATGCCTTACAAGGGGAAGTGATTTCAGCATTCAGAGAGAATTTCCTAGCTTGCCTTTGGATAGTCAGGGTCTCCCAGAAACTCATCAAGGACCTTCATTGGACTTTCATTGAAGCCCCTGATTTTGCAGCCTGCCTGTGGAACCTGGACTTGTGCATCCCCATGGTCACATGAGACACTCATAAAATATCATACTATTGATAGATATCTCCTATTGATACTGTTTCCCTAGAGAACCCTAACTAATACACTATACATTTTAATATTTTAAAATAATAACTCTGGCATGTATTAGTTAAGATGTCTGTTTCTTGATTTTGTAACCAGATGGTGAAGAGACAGAGATTTTTTGAGCTTCAGCCCTTCTATCAGGAACGGCTGCCTAAGGCAAATGTAATGTGCATGGTCTTTCCTGTCTGTTCTGGACGTGTGTCTTGTTCTGGGCTTGTGCTTGTTAGTTGTTTTGGGGTTCCTCTATTACAGGAATTTAAAATTTTACTGCTATTTCCCAAGAGACAGACCTCCCTCTCCCGTGTGTTTAAAGCAAGTAAACATTTGCCCCAGGCTTTCTGTCTCTATTATTTCTTATATACTTTTCATTTCCTCAAGCTGCTTTTACATGGAAGGAAAGTTCTGGGAGAGAGGGCATGCAAGAGAGGATTTTCCCAAGTTAGTCTTTTCCAGTCAAAACAGGGCAAGGGACTCCTGAGGGGGGCACAGACCAGCTCCAAAATATCCTGAGGAGGGGATCAGTAAAGTGTTCTTCCATTGTTCTCCAAAGCTGAACTTTCTTGACAGGCCCAGAAAATACAGCACTTCAAATATCTGTTCCCCACAGTCCTGAGGAAGCATAACATCTTTATGTATTCTCTACTACCACCTTTGCCCAGGGAGCATTAGAAAAATGGCCACTCTCAGAGCTGGGCCCCCAGTGATCCATAGTTGTCAATTAAAATCCATGATCCGTGATCTACTATGTCTACCCCTTGGTCTTGGGAAAAGGATTTTCTTTTGCCTCCCTTTCTACCACCAATGAGCTAGCCAGGAGCTGGACCCCACTGTGGCTTGCTGAGAGAGCGGGAGATGTGGGCTATGTGGTGAGAGAAATTTACTGGTCTTTAACATGATTTAACAGCCCCTTTCTCCCACTATTACCTGGATGCTGTACAATGCTCTACTGACTTCCAGTGTTCCATAATAGTTCTTTAAGACAGTTCCTGACTGTTCAATAGTTGCTCTGATGGAAGGACAAAATCCTGGATCCCCTTTCTCTGCCATCTTCTTACAATTCTCTTCCAAACAAATTAAATCATAATATAGTTATTTGATACTTTAACCATGTTTATACAAAATCCTCTACTGCAAGACCATTTCCCTAAAACTCATGATTAGCAAAGCATTGATAAAATTACAGAAAAAATTCTAATTAAAAATTTTTAAACATTTTGGACATAACTACATGGCTAGGAACTTAGGAAACCTACAGTGACTTAGAAACTGATGCCTTCCATCTGACAACACTTAGAGTATTAGATTATGCCAACTATCATGTGAATTTAGGAGTGGGTCCTTCTCCATTGAAGCCTTTAGATAACATCTATGCTTGACCTGTGCCTTGATTGCAGCCTTGTAAGAAACCGTCAAATAATTGACCCATTTAAATCATGCCCAGATTTCTGAGGAACAGCAATTGTGAGATAAACATTTCTTGTTTTAAGCTGCAATAACTGGTGATTTATTATGCAGCATTAGATAATGCAGACAGATTTTGGAATTGTGTGTTGGGAGCTGCCAGAACAAATAACTTATAAACAAATGCATGAAAAGTGGCCAGAGAATAAAGAACATTATAGAGAAAGTCTAAATTGTTTTTGATAGTTTGTTAGTAAAAATCTTGACTTTGAGTGTGATGTGGACAAAGCTCAAAAGGAAGTGAGAAAATTGTTATTGGAAAATGGTAGAAAGGGATTCCTTGTTGTATAAGGGCAGGAGTCTTTGTTAATTGTCCTATGTGGTTATACAGAAAGTGGAATATGTATATGACAAACCAGATCTATAGCTAAGGATTTTCCAAGCAAAGTGTTAAGGTGCCAACTGCTATTTTTTTTTTTTATGATTGTAATACGTATAAGGGAAGAGTGATAAATTGAGTAAATAACTGATAAAGGAAACAAGTCTTGATACTTTGGAAAGTTTTCAGCCTCCCTAGACAGCAAAAGGCACTAAAATAAATAAATCTTTTTTAAAGGCTCTGAAATACATGTGGTCTAGTAATAAATCTGAGAGTATGACTGTGAAAATCTTTTGTTAAAACCTCAGAAAAACAGGGAATCAACATTTCTGTTATACTTTAAAGAGATTAAGAGTATGCCACACATATCCTCCTTGCCCTTAGCTCTTTCTACTGGAGCCCAATGTACAGAAGGCCTTATCTTGAGATTTGAGGATGAGACTTTTTTTCTAATGGAAGGAAATAAAACGAAATTCATAGAAGACCTACAATGACTTGAGAAAATTGTAACAGAAATATAATACCATTTGGGAATGAAAAGGAAAGAAAAAATGTTCAAAATGGGAAAAGGATCTTGGGCTTCCAAAATTTTAATGTTAGAAAGCAAACTGAGGAAACTACTCATCAACAATACATGCTACCTTAAATAAAAAAGGAAGAAAGACACAGAAAGCAACAAGGAGGACTTATTGGATGAAGCCAGGAACCATGGAGAATTATTCTTAGGCCTTGAAGCTAATCAGTATGATAAGGGATTCCCTTCTATTATTGCATGATTAGACATATTAACATATTGAAAATGATAGATTCCTGAGTTACTGTAACTGAAATTTAAGAATTAGCAAATGAATATGATTACTGATTGTTTATATTGATGCTTTTGCTCTCTTTTCCAGTATATTGTAGAATAGTCAAAATTTAATACATGAAATTACTGAAACTAGCTAAAGTGGTTTCACCCTTGTTTATAGTTACTCTAGACTGCCTCATTCTTGTGTATATTTGCTATTGTGATGATTATTCTAAACTAGTCTCACACTTGTTTATGGTTATTACTATCTATATCTTCCTGTATACTGTGATGGTAACCACTCTACACTCCCCTGTTCTCATCCATAAAATACCTAAAATCCTCAGAATTGAGGAGTCATATTTTTGAACCCTGAGACTACTGACCTCCTTTGCTAGACTAGCAAATAAACTGTTTCACTCTTTAAAACCCCAGTGTCTTAGAAATTGGTCATTGAAGTACATTGGGCAGAAAAAGAATGCACTTCTGTTCAGCACCATTATCTTTAAGGTAGGCATCATCTGTATACCAGTCAGCATCTGCATTATCAATTGGAGTTTCCTGTAAATATATTTCACTGGTTAAATATTGGTCAGTTAAAACTATGTAGTTGTGAGAAGTTTCATCAGAAATAATAGGAAGAAGCAGGATTAAGGTTGTGTAAATGAACAAAAGAAAAAAATCAGTGTGGAAAGTAATAAAATTTCATAAAAAGTTAATCTGTCTGTATAAAGGGCTTCAACAGAATGAGAGACATACATCGTTATGGGAGATCCCATAATTAATTCTTCAATTGATTCTAAACATTTTTCCATTGCAGCAATGGACAGCAATAGGGAGGAAGTACCTTGGCTATGGTATCCAGTTGCTGGCTATATTATCCTACTGGTCTATGAGGTTCTCCATGTCTTTGTGTAAGGAAACCTGAAACATCCCCTTCTCATTCATGGCAAGGAAAAATAAAAGGGTAATTTGTAATTAGGGACCTAGAGCAAGAGTGCCTGAAAACTACGCTTTTTTTCCTTGATGTTATTTTGAACAGTTTCATCCCAAATAAAAGTCTCAATATTTTTAGTTTATACAAGGCATATAAAGATTGAGCTCTCAAAGAAAAAAATGAAATCCAATTTCTACAATATCCTGAAGGCCTAAAAATCCTCTTAATTTACATTTGGTCTTGGGTAAAGGGAGTGTTAGTATAATTTGGATTCAGCTAAGGCCTAGGAGGAGGCACTGGGAGGTAGAGAAATGTGAGGCAGAAAGAATGGGGCCCTTATCAGTAGGCAATATGTATGATAAATGGATTGGAGTATTATCTAAAACACTGTGATGTTTAAATTTTATTTCTTTGCCTGAAAGGACAGGGGTAGGTATGGGACTTAGTTCCTTATCCTGGTTTGATAATTTGCCCATTTTGGAAGAAAGATATGTGTGCTTGGAATAATCCAAGGAAATCCCTTCTAAGAAGGTGAATTGGGATAAAGAGGACTAATAAAAATTGATGAATGCCTTGATAAGGTCCTTATTGAAAGGGAATTGGGAGGGATTTAAAAATGGTCATGGCTGTGTTGAACAGTTGAACCATTTGAATTGTTTCTGTACCCCAGGGAGGACAATTAATGAGGGTGGTGGGATCTAAGACACAGAAGGTGGTCCCAGTATCTATTTGGGCCTGTGTACCCTCATTTCTAATAATCAGATCTAGTTCAACTAAAGATGTGACATGGACAATTGGAAAGACCTCTGCTGTATTTCAGGAGCAGCCATAGCCTTCACATTGAAAGGCACCTTGCTTTTTTAAAGGGCAAAAAGAGCACTGAGGCACTTGTTGTATCCAGGATTTTTTTTTTTTAGGATTTTTTATTTTTATAATTTTTTTTTTTTTTTTTTTTTAGTTTTAGACAGTCTCTTTTCCAATGTCCAGATTGCTAATAGTAATTACAAGTACCATTGTACTGAGTCCTGGGAGTCTGGTCCTCCTCCCAGCCCTGAGGCAGGTACCAGCCAAACACCAGCATGTAATGCCCAACCTCCACCCTGCCCTGCGGAATCTGCCTTCTAATGCCTGCCTGAAGAGATTAATACTGTCCCACCAGATGAAAATGCAAAGGAATGCCCTGAGGTCAGTGGCTTGCAAAGCATTTCTAATATTTTTCCTTACCCCCCCACCACCACCCTTCTTCTCTTCTAGACCTGTTATTAAACTACAATCAAAAGACCCAAAGGCAAAGTACAAAGTGTGACCCATGAGGAAGTATGCTATACTCTAAAAGAGCTGCATGAATTTTCCAATTTTTATAGACAGAAATCAGGGGAATATGTGTGGGAATGTATACCAAGCCTATGGGATTATAGTGGAAGGAATGGTGAAAGGAAAGTGGTGAATTTATTGATATGGGCCCTCTAACCAGAAATTCTGGATTCAATATTGTAGCTCAAGCGATTAAAAAGGGGTCTAACAGTTTGTTTGGGTGGCTGACTGAAACATGGACAAAAGATGGCCTAGAATGTCTGAGGTTGAGATGCCCAATTTACCCTGGTATTGCATAGAAGAGGAAATTCAAAGGCTTAGAGAGATTGCAATGCTGGAATGTATTTATCATTTCTGTCCTGCCCACACACCCCAGGAATTTCCAGAAGACACAACTTTAACCAGGAATATGAGGAATTAATTTGTAAGACTAACTCCATCTTCCCTGAAGAACTCTCTCATTGCTCTTCTCTATAGCCCAGGTATTAATGTAGGGAGGGCTGTAATGGAACTAGAATCTTTAAACATTATGGTGATGATCAGATCTCGAGCTGGTAAAAGGCAAGTATTAGCAGTTAATCACTAAAGACAAAGTGGGCATGAAAGTCAGACTCAAAGCAGCGATCAAAAGAGCCTGAGTCATATAGAGCTATGGTGTTTGCTAATAGATCATGGGGTGCCTAGAAGTGAAATACGTGGGCAGTCTACTAAATTCCTATGCAGAATAGTTCTAGATCAAGTGAACAAAACCCTAATGTGAATTACCGACACAGAGAATCATGGCCCCTTAATCCTTCCCCGATATTGATACAGTTTACAGACTCAGAGCCCATTCAATGAGAAGGGCAGGTCCCTTTGGGGAAGGATCCTGTTGCACTGCCAAAAATATACACTGTTTATCTTCCTCCACCTTTCTCTAAGGAGACCTATGGTCTTTTACCAGAGTAACTATGCATTGGGGAAAAGGAAATGATCAGATTTTTGGGGGATTATTAAACAATGGATCTGAAGGGACATTAATTCCAGGAGAACCAAAACATTACTGTGATTCACAAGTCAGAGTAGAGGTTTATAGCAGTGTAGCAGTTTGATATTATTTATGAATTTTTAAAATAGTTATTGATTATGTTTGTAAACTGACCCATTTGGTGGTTATTTATAAAATCTCATAGTATTTACAGATATCTCCTGTTGATTCTTTGGCATGATCTTTACCAGCAGTCATGTGACTTAATTGGTAAAGGTCTGAGTATCCAGGCTCATAAGTCTGAATGATAAGATTGAATTATTTTGAAAAACTCACTGTGCCTTCTGTAAGATTATCACTATAGAATGGGAGTTTAGCTAAGCTAGAATATAGAGGAGAAAGACCAGAGGTTTTCAAAGGAGTATTTGAACAGTCAGAACCAGGAGTTGCAGATAATATTTCAAGGTCGATAATGTGCTTAGGTAAGTCTTTATTCATCTTTGTTAATTTAGTATTTGTTCCTTGAAGAGGCAATTTTAGAATTATTTCTATAATTGGAAGCTTCCAAGTACCAAATAAAATAAGTATCCCAATTCAGTTGCTTAGTTTGAGAACCTCTATTTTCTAGTAGAATGTGCAAATATACCAATTTAGTCTCATCAGAAGATTCCTGTTGTGACCATTTTGATTTGAGATTTTTTTTTTAGTGCACCAGGATGAATGGGATAAGAATTTCCATGATTCAGGACCATAATTTTTGCACATGAAATCAGATGGTGTGATAGAGGGCAGTGTATCATTAGAGTTCTTAGGAATTAGAACCTATTCTTTTAGTTCATTCTGATTGTGAGCAATCCTAAATCCTAAACCTGAGATGAATTGTCTTGACTTTGGGCAAGTGTGATTCTTTACAGTGAACTTTTCATGAAATGCTTGTTTAACCTGGAAGGCAGCCTGTGCTCCAGTTGTCCAACCAATGACCAGGTGTCCTTAGCTGAATAAAAGTTGTCTTGAGGATGGCAGGTGACCTAGTTTTAATCTAGCCTGTTCATGACCACCTTATACTTTCATGGGAATCTTGTTCTTTGGAAACTAATTTTTCTCCTCAAAAGGTGGTGGGCACTCTAATAGCATTAAAGTGTCAACCCATGCCCACTGAAATAATTATTTGATTGCTCACAGTAAGAACATAAGTGAAATTGGTTGTTAGGGAGGCATCCTTCTCCTTAAAAAGAGCTCAATACCAAGATGGGACTTTTCAAATTCCCATTCAAGTACTCAACAGACAAGGAAATTTCCCTTGTATACAAAAAAGGGCAGACATAAAAGGGCTGATGACACCAGCCAAAACAAAAAGAACAAATACAAAAAAGGACTGTTCCCACTAGCTCAAACCAAAAGAATCAAAGTTCAAATAAACAAAATGGATGCATCCACCAGACCAAAACAAAAGCACCAAAGTTCAAATACCTTTAAAGAGAAGACACCCAAAGAAAAGCCAGAACCTAAACCAAAAAGAGGGAAATTTGGAAACAAGAGGACTCATTGACAGGAACACAAGGCCATCAGGTAGAAGGCATACCTCAAGGGCCTCTTGCTGGTACCATACTTGAATCCAACATTGGCTTGGAGTCAAATCAGTTATCACTTCACATCCCACATCTGACACCATGTAATGTCAAATGAGAAACAACTAACTTAAATGCAGTGCAACAAAGGCATTTATTAGAGTCTTATATTTGCAATTCAGGAAACACAGATTCAGGTAGCAACCCAAATAGTGCCCTGTCTTGGCACTTTTTGGCAAGAGTTTTTAAAGAAAAAGAACAGGTTTAGATAAGTTGTTTGTGGTTAGTGGATATTTGGGGTACCCAAGTTGTCCTTCAGGTTAGATAGTTTACTGAGTTCTTCATCTTGTGGTTTGATTACGGTGTCTGGATGTGATTAGGGTTTTGAGGAAAATTGTTTCTTAAGGCTCTGTGTATTTTGGCAGTTTGTGATATTTGCATAAAAGGAAGCTTCAGAATGATCCTTCCACTCTATTTTTAATCTCTTAGTGAATGTAAATGTCTTAGCTTGCCACAGTGTTACTGATGCAAAACAACTGAAATGGGTTAGCTTTTATAGTGTAAAAAAAGCCTTTAAGCTTACAATTCTGAGGTCATGAAATGTCCAACTCAAGACCTCAGCAGAGATGCTTTCTCATGAAAGTCAATTGCTCGTGATGATGGGGTCCTGCAATATGTTGAAGTAAGATGACAGCCAATCCCTGCCAAGGTCCATGCCTTCCCCTCTTGGCTCAGCGTCTCCCAGACCCCAGCCACGGCATAGAGTTTGTTTCTTTATGGGCCTACTCTCTCAGTCTCAGCTGCTCTACTTTCTTCCCAAGTTCAGCTGTGGGCTATTAGGCATATGGTTTAGCTCCTCTCCTCAATGTTGAGCTGGTCCCTGGGCCCAGCCATGTTTCCTTGTACATACTACTATATTTTTAAATTTTAACCAGTATATGGACATAAATAAACATAATCATATACTTATTATTATGGATAGAGGCACTGTATTCCTTTCTATTGATTCCTATTTCACCAATACTATGGTTTATATATAATTATTCATATTATAAACAACTCTGATGAGTTAAATTATATGTACACAACTTATTTGCAGGTGTCTCTTTATAATATGTCCTATAGAATGGACTTGAGGGACAAAATTATTCGTTCTTAAATGAGACCGTTATGGAGTTCTAACCAAATGC
>JAQZBX010004449.1:0-54281 GCA_029593785.1 Cabassous unicinctus | reverse complement strand
TGTTGCAATGACAGTTACAGGCCATTATATATTTTGTCAGAACTTACAAAATTGCACAGGGCAGAGTGTAAACTACAATATAAACTATAATCCATGGTTAGTGGCAATGCTTCAATATGTGTTCTTCAATTGTAGCATGTACTACACTAATGAAGGATGTTATTAATGTGGGAAAGTGTGGGAGGGGAATGGAGTGGGGCATATGGGAATCCCCTATATTTCTTATATAACATTTATGTAATCTAAAGTTTCTTTTTAAAAAATTAATTAATTTTTTTTTTTTTAAAGAAGTATAGCATATGTCTCTGGGCCCTGCCCTGGTCAAGATGGCAGAATGAGATACTTCAAGGCTCCAACACCTGCACTGTAGCTTTGAACAACCAGTAAAACTGTCAGAAACAGCTATATCTCAAAGCTCTAGAAAACAAAGGGCTGCAGTAACAGGGCAAGCGCTGAGTCAAGGAAAAGGCTACTTAAAAGCAGTAGGATCTTGTGGCACCCTAGCTAGCCCCTTCCCCACACCTTGCCAGCTCAATGTGGAGCTGGCCCAATGCTCCCTGTGAGGATCCTGGATCCTGGGTCTGGAAGGAGCAAAGTAACCATTGTGGACATACTGAGAACATGTATGACTGGCCCAATCTCTCTGGTGGTGGCCTGAGAGACTTGCCAATCTAGAACTTGTGCTGCATGTAGAAGGTAGTATATGGAGCTCTCCTATAAAACACTGTGGGACAACAGTGAAGTTGTGCTGTCTAGGGCAAGAGATTACTGGATATAGGACATATAGCACAGTGCCTGGCACTGTGAGGAAACTGTTTCCTATAGAAGAGGGGATATTCAGAATCATGCAAATGGGAAATTTCTAGGGTCTCATGTGCATGCCAAGACAAACTATATGTGCAGAAAGGATTGATAAGGACTGTATATTTTGGTCTGGAGCTATTCTCTAAACTCCATGTATAGGTAAGCCCTGAAGGAGAGTACTTGCATAGAAAAACTGCAAATACTGGGAAAAGTGTTTTCTCCCACCCCCACCCTTGTTTTTGTTTTTATTTTTTTTTTATTGTGTTGTTATCTCCTGGCATTCAAAGACAGTTCTGTCACAATATGGCTAGATATAAGCTTAAAGAACAGATACCACAGAGTCTAAATTCCAGCAAAAACACATTAAAATATCAAAATGTCCAGGTTTCAACAAAAGGTTATAAAACATAAAAAGAAACAGCAAATGCTGGCTGAGGCAAAGGGAAAATTAAAGCATTAGGAACCATTGAGGAAGAGGGCCATACCCATGACAAAACAAAAAACTTTTTTAAAAATTTCCTAAATATGCTCAAAGAGCTGAAGGAAAACATGGACAAAGAACTAAAGGAAATCAGGAAATGGAACTGAATTGAGATGAACACTGTAGCAGTTTGGTATTATTTATGAATTCTAAAAATAGATACTGGATTGTGTTTGTAAACTGGTCTGTTCCTCTGGGCATATTAGATTGTATTAGATTCAGGGTTTCACTTCTACTTGATTAAATTATGATTAAGGTTTTGATTTGGCCTTGTCAGTAGGACGTTAAGTCCCCATCCCCTTGGTGATTTTTGTATATGGTGCATCCTGGTTAGGTGCATATATATTTATGATTGATATTTCTTCCTGGTGAATTGCCCCTTTTATTAATATAGAATATGTAATATAGAAGGCAGTTCATGCCTTCATGAGGTAGGGGTCCACCTTCATTCTTTTGCAAATGGAGATCCAGTTTTCCCAACACCATTTGTTGAAGAGATGGCTCTGTCCCAGTTGGGTGGTCTTGGCAGATGTCAAAAATCAGTTGCCCATGATGTGAGAATCTGTTTCTGAACTCTCAATTCAAGTCTGTTGGTTAATATGTCTATCTTTATGCCAGTACCATGCTGTTTTGATCTCTGTAGCTTTGTAATATGATTTAAAGTCAGGAAGTGGGAGGCCTCCAAGTACCATCACTTTTAATCAACTGCTTTTTTCTCCCTATTTCTATTCCAGGCTTTGTCCATATGCTTATGCCTTTGAATATTTATAGTTTTAGAAGTTAAATATTTGTTAACATTGGATTTCTTATATTTTCATTTAACATTACGACATGCATATTCTTCTATGAGACTACATTTCCTTCTCATTTACTCCTATTACTTTAATTTAATACCTTTACTTTTTTTCTTAGTACAGATGAGAAAACTGAGGTATAAAAAGCTCACAGAGTTAGGAAGCAAGCACTAGCAGTGTTTGAAACCAGGGAGTCTGATTCCAGAACTCATGGCCTCAGGTAATATGCCATCTGTCGCCTACCTCATGTGGTTTAACTTTTTTAAAACTATAAAGAAAAAAAAATCTATCTATTATTGCATGACCCAAAGATAATACCACTTTAATATCTTAATCTATTTCCTTCCAGACTTTTAATGAAAATGTGCATATTAACTTTTTACCAAAAAACGGCATCATTATAGTTCCTGCTATGTAACCTTTTTCTCACTTAGTAATGTGTTATAAACAAATTCATATGAATAATAGACAGCTATCTGCATTATCACTTAAATGGCTGTGTAAAATTCCATTGTATAGATATGCCATATCTATATTTAACCAATCCAATGACTATTGGACATTTTGGTCACTTTCACGATTTTCTATGTTAAAATAGTGCTACAAGGAACAACTTTGTATTTGCATTTTGTGACATGTGTCTAATATCTCTTAAGGTAAATTCCTAAAATGAATTCTTAGATATGAGAATTTGTAAGGGTTTTGATACATATAGCTAAATTGCTCATCAGAAAATGTGTGGATCTAAGATCTCAAAAGCTGCATTAAAAGTATCCATTTTACACACTAAGTATTGTACTATCATAGCAAAGAATAATAATCTATATCCAAGGTTCTGTGCTAAATATTTTATTTAGGTTTTCTCATTTAATTATCTTTGAGTAATTCCATAGCCTTTTGAAATAGATACCCCATAATACAGATGAAGGTGAAGCTTAAAAAGTTAACTTGTCTAAACTCAAAAACATTAGTAGAGTAATATTCAGCCTCAGGTTGAACTGACAATAATGTGAGGGTTCTAACTGCTGCCATTTATTTGATTCTGGTGTTGTTTACCCTTTTAAATATATTTATTAGACATTTATATTTCTTCTTTTATAAGCTCTCTCTTCATGGCCCATTTTCATTTAGAGATTTTCATTTTTGTTCTTTTTAAATCATGTGTAATGAGCCTTGTTGAAGCAGAAATGTTAATGCTTTATAATTATGCAATCCACGTGCATTAATCAGGGTTCTCTAGGGAAACAGAACTGACAGGAGATATCTGTAAATATTATGAGATTTTATAAAATTGTCTCACACGACTGTGGGCATGCACAAGTCCAAATTCCATAGGGAAGGCTGCAAATTGGGAATTCTGATGAAGGTTTTTGATGAATTCCCCAGGAGAAGCTGGCTGGCTGAAGCAGAGATGGAAATTCTCTCTTCGGAATGCTGAAATCATCACTTCTCCTTCATAAGTCTTCAACTTATTGGATGAGACGTCTCTCATTGTTGAAGGCAGTCTTCTCAGTTGATTGTAGATGTAGTCAGCCATAGATGCATCAACTTACTAATGATTTTAGTCCACAAAATGTCCTCACAGTAACAATTAGGCCACTGCTTGCTTGACCAAAGAACTGGGAACCATTACCTGGCCAAGTTGACACATGTACCTAACCATCATACCAAGTTTGTCATTTTCTTTAACTTTGTTTATGATCCTTTTGACATTTACAAGAGTTTAATTTTTATTCTAGTTAAGCCTATCACTGTTTAGCTTCATCACTTTTTCCTTCGATGTTATGAGTACAACATCCCTGACATAAGAATTTTGCTGTTTTATTTTTCAATATAATAGTTTACTGAGATATAAGTCACATAATATACAATTCATCCATTTAATGTGTACAATTCAATGGTTTTTAGAATACACAGAGTTGTGCCTCTAGCCCCATGCTCAATTATACGACATTCTCATCACTCCAAAAAGAAACCCACGCCCATTAGCAGTCACTTAATATTCTTCTTGTCCCCATACCTATGCAGCTACTAATCTGCTTTCTGTCTATATAGATTTACACCTGTATTTGTTTTGTTTTCAACTCTAAGTTTTGATTAAATAGGAAAAATGTGCAATTTCTGTGTTGGAAGACTGAATTCATACCCACCTTGTAGCCTAGCCATGTTCTAGCAAACTCTATTCCATATACTTGTCAAATTTGGAGAGGAATTATTTAGCCTCTTTTATATATCTAATGCTCTTGATTGAATCATGATTATTCATTTTAATCTAGGCTAATTTAAACTTATAAAACCAGAATGTTAAATTGAAATCATGAAATATATCAATGGACTCAGTGCATACCTACTAACTTATTCCAATTCCCCTTGAATATACAAGTTGGTAATAAAATTTCTCTATGGTCCCTTCTATTCTTATTTTAAGAAAATTCCTCACTGGCTAGTTGACTCCGTTTTTAAAAGTTACAGACTAGAGAGGGTAGTAGAGTAAGGAGCTCCAAGAGTCAGCTCATACTACAGGGAAGTTAGTAATCACCCAGAGCTATCTAAAGCACTTGTTTGGAGGGCCCAAGAGACCAGAAAAGCATCCTTCAACATCCTTGAAAGAATGGAAGGAGGAGACTGCCCATTTGCAGTGAAGATTCGTGAGTAGAGCACTCCACGCCACGAAGCCGGTGCCCATCCTCCACTGGCGGTGCAAGCCACCTCAGGAGCTATTCTGTGGCTGTATTTGGAAGCTCCATTTCCCAAAAAACGGGGGAGGAAGAAATAGTAAGGCACTGACTTCAGCAACTGATTAGTAAATTCAGCTGGCTGAAGTATAATCCTAAGAACAACTAAAGTTTGAAACTGTTCAATTTGTAAAGAGACTGGTAGCTGCCATTTTAACTCCCACCCGGCATGAGGAGAAGCAGGCCTGATTGAAAATCACAGTGATGGCACCCAGATCCAATTGCAGCCCTAGGCTAAGCGTCATCCCCTCCTCCTGCAGGGAGAAAGCTGGGGTGACCTGCCTCCACTCTCCAGGCAACAGCAGGTGCTTTCAGCTGGCACAGCTGGATAGTCAGACACCTGGGGCTCCATTCCCACTCCGCAATAGGATAGGAGGAAAGCTGTGTTTCCTCAGCCTCACTGGGTAAATACAGGTAATTTCAGCCTGCATGGACTGGTTTATTGAGTGCCTTCGATTCCACCTCCGCCCTCACCCCCATAGGATAGGAGAGGGCTGGTGTTTCTTCAGCCTTTCTGGGCAACTGCAGGTGCTTTCAGCCTGCACAGACTGGATACTCAGACACCTGTAGCTCCATCCCAGCCCCCAATAGGATAGGAGGGGGAGTTGTGTTTCCTCAGCCTCTCTATGATACCAATCATAAATATATATGTACCTAACCAGGATGTGCCAAATTACATAAGGCAAAATTGAAGGGAGAAACAGATGTCTCTACATTAATAGTTGGAAACCTCAATACATCACTCTCAGCATTGGATAGAACATCTGGAGAAGAGGATCAATAAAGAAACAGAGAGATTGAATAATATAATAAATGGAATAAACCTAATAGACATATACTGAACATTGCACCCCAAAACAGCAGGATATACATTCTTCTCTAGTGCTCATGGATCTTTCACAAAGAAAATCTCAATTCAGTAGGGTCAAAATTATACAAAGCACTTTCTGATTATAATGGAATAAAGTTGTTGGAAAAAGGGAAAATTCATAAATATATGGAGATTAAACAATGCTCTTAATCAGTGGGTCAAAGAAGAAATTGTGAGAGAAATCAATAAATATCTCGAGATGAATGAAAATGAGAACACAACATAACAGAACCTATGGGATGCAGCAAAGGCAGTGCTGAGAGGGAAATTTATAGGCCTGTGCTTACATTAAAAAAGAAGAAAGTGCTAAAAGCAGTGACCTAACTACACAGCTGGAGGAACTAGAAAAAGAACAGAAAACTATTCCCAAAGCAAGTAGAAGGAATAAATAACAAAGATCAAAACAGAAATAAATGAAACTGAGACCAAAAAATATAGAGAGAATTAACAAAATCAAAAGTTTGTTCTTCGGGGAGATTAACAAAATTGAAAAACTCTTGGATAGACTGACAGAGAAAAAAGGGAGATGATGCAAATAAATAAAATAAAATAAATGAAAAGGGGACATTACTATTGACCCCACAGAAATTAAAAAAAGCTCATAATAGAATGCCAAGAAACTATACAATATAGATGAAATGGAAAAATTCCTAGGAATGTAAGAACAACCTACACTGACCCTAAAAGAAATAGTAGACCTCAACAAGCCAATCACAAGAAAAGAGATTGAAACAGTCCTCAAACAACTCCCCAAAATGAAAAGCCCAGGACCAGATGGTTTCACAGGTGAGTTCTACCAAGCATTCAAAGAAGATTTAATACTAATCCTACTCAAACTCTTCCAAAAACTTGAACAAGAAGGAACACTACCAAATTCATTATATGAAGCCAATATTACTCTAGTACCAAAGCTAGGTAAAGATATTATTTTTTTAAAAAAAGAAAATTACAGACCCATTTCTCTAATGATACAGATATAAAAATCCTCAACAAAATACTTGCTTATTGAATCCAACAACACATTAAAATAACTATTGATCATGATAAAGTGGGTTTTATACTAGGCATGTCAGGATGGTTCAACACAAGAAAATCAATCAGCATAATATACACATTAATAAATCAAAGAAGAAAAATCACATGATCCTATCAATCGATACAGAAAAGGCATCTGACAAAATACAGCATCCTTTCTTGATAAAAAATACTATAAAAGATAGGAATTGAAGGAAACTTTCTCAACTTGATAAGGCCATATATGAAAAACCCACAGCTAACATTGTACTCAATAGTAAAAGACTGAAAGCTTTCCCGTTGAGATCAGGAACAAGACAACATAGTGCTAGAGGTTCTCACTAGAGCAATCAGGCAAGAAAAAGAAATAAGAGGAATCCAAATCAGAAAGGAAGAAATAAAACTTTTGGTATTCACAGATGATATGATCCTATACTTAGAAAGTCCTGAAAAATTTACAACAAAGCTGCTAGAGCTAATAAATGATTTCAGCAGGGTAAAAGATTAATACACAAAAATCAGTAGTGTTTCTATATGCTAGTAATGCACAATCTAGGAGGAAGTCAGGAAAAATTCTATTTACAATAGCGACTAAAAGATATTTAGGAATAAACATAATCAAAGGATGTAAAGTACTTGTCTTAAGAAAACTACAATACATTGCTAAAAGAAATTTTAAAAGAACTAAATAAAGGGAAGAACATTCTGTGCTCATGGATTGAAAGACTAAATATCATTAAGATTTCAATTCTACCCAAACTGATATACAGATTCAATGCAATCCTGATAAAAATTCCACCAGCATTTTTAAAAACAAATCAATTTTATTGATACATATTAGTAAAGTATACAGGTTATCCAAAGTGTCCAATCAATGGTATTTGGTATAATCACATAGTTGTGCATTCATCACTTCAATCATTATTAAAGCATTTTCATTATTTCAATAATAATACTAATAAATAAAAAACAGACAAATAAACAAGAAAATTCCTCACCTCTTAATCTCTGTTTCCCCTGCTGTACGTAGCTGCTATTTCTGGCTATTCTTGCACAATTATTTATTTGTTTATGAAGCAGTTTTATTGAAATATATTCACATACCATATGATCTATCCAAAGTGTATAATCAATGGCTTTTAGTATAATCACAGTGTTGTACATTCATCATCTCAAAAAGTTTAGAACAATTTCATTATTCCAAAAAGAAAGACTCCACATGCCTTACCATTCCTTCCTCAGCCCTATGTAACCACTAATCTAATTTTATCTTTATAAATTGATTTATATTTACACTTTATATAAATGGAATCATACAATATGTAGTACTCTGTTTGGTCTCCTTCACTTAGAATTTTTTTGTCTGATATTAACATTTTGTAGTATTAGTCTGCATTTGTTCAGCTTCAAAGAAAAATGGTCTTATATATACAATTTTACCCATATTCTTATTTCACATAATACATTTATATTTCACATAATATTTTAGTTCATAATAGGGCAATCATACAGTATTTGTCCTTTTGTGTCTGGCTTGCTTCACTCAGCATAATGTCCTCCAGCCTCATCCATGTTGTCATATGTTTCATGACTTCATTTCTTCTTACTGCTGCATAATATTCCACATGTGTATACTCCACAATATGTTTATCCATTCATTAGTTGGACACTCACCAGCATTTTTTTAAATTTGGAAAACACAATTATCAAATTTATTTGGAAGGGTAAGAGGCCCCAAATAGCCAGAAATATCTTAAAAAGAAGGAGTAAAGTTGGAGGTCTCTTACTTCTGGACTTTAAATCATATTACCTAGCTACAGTGGTGAAAACAGCATGGTAGTGGCATAAAGATAGACACATAGACCAATGGGACCAAAACGATGGTTTAGAAACAGACCCTCACATCTATGGTCAAGTGATTTTTTACAAGGCTGTCAAACCTTCCCAGCTGGGGCAGAACAGTCTATTCGACAAATGGTGCTGGGAGAACTGGATATCCATATCCAAAAGAAAGAAAGAGGACCCCTATCTCACACCTTATACAAAATTAACTCAAAATGGATCAAAGACCTAAATATAAAAGCTAGAACCATAGAGCTCCTAGAAGAAAATGTAGGGAAACATCTATAAGACCTGGTGGTAGGTGGTAGATTCTTAAACCTTACACTGAAAGCATGAGCAATGAAAGAAAACATGGATAAATGGGACTTCCTCAAATTAAACACTTTTGTGATTCAAAGGACTTCATCAAGAAGGTGAAAAGGCAGCCCACTCAGTGGGAGAAAATCTTTGGAAACCACATCCAAGATAAGGGTTTGATTTCCATTCTATAAAAATAGATCATTCAACTCTACATAAAAGACCAAGCAATCCAATAAAAAATGGGCAAAAAAAATTAAATAGACATTTCTCCAAAGAGGAAATACAAATGACTAAAAAGCACATGAAAAAATGTCATTATCACTAATTATTAGAGAAAAACAAATCAAAACCACAATGAGCTATCATCTCACACCGCGTAGAATGGCCTTATTAAAAAAAAAAAGAAAGAAAACAATAAGTGCTGGAGAGGATGTGGAGAAATAGGAGCACTCATTCATTGTTGGTGGGAATGTAAAATGGTACAGCTTCTGTGGAAGACAGTTTGGTGGTTCCTCAGGAAGCTAAATATAGAACTACCATATGATCCAGCAATTCCTCTACTAGGAATCTATCCAGAAGAACTGAAAACTGTGACGCAAACAGACATTTGCACATAGATTTTCATAATGGCTTTATTCACAATTGCCAAAAGAAGGAAACAACACAAGTGTCCATAAACTGATGAATGGATAAACAAAATGTAGTATATACATATGATGGAATACTATGCTGTGGTAAGAAGAAATGAAATTGGGAAGTATATGATAACGTGGATGAAACCTGAAGACATTATGCTAAGTGAAATAAGCCAGATACAAAAGGACAAATATTCTGTGGTCTCACTAATATGATTAAATGTGAAGAATAAATGCATGGATTTAAAACCTAGAGTATAGGTTATTAGGAGATAAGAGGAGGGCTGGGAAGGGGTACTGATGCTTAATGTATGTTTTAATTGACTGTAAAAGTGTGGAAATGGATAGTGAGTAGAACAAACACACCTGGTTTATAAATGGGATTGTGGCTGAAAAGGGTAGTCTAGGGATGTACATGTCAATTGAAGAAAAGTTAGAGAATAATCTAGGGATTGAATAACACAGTGAACACAGAGATGGGTGAGAACTGTGGTGGATGGTACAGATGCAAGAGTGTCCTGTGAACTAGAACGGATGTACATCACTATTGCAGGGTGGTGAGGATGTGGAGAAGCAAGGGAAAAATACAATAATGTAACCTATGGACTATAGTGTTATGATATAGTAATACTGTAATATTCTTGCATCAAGGCTGAAGATGTACTGTTTAATAATTGGGGTGTATGGAAAAAATATGCCAAATGTATGCTATGGGTCATAGTTAGTGATAATAGTCTGATGTTATAATCTCCTAATCTGTGACAAATGTTCCACAGCAGTGTGGTGTGTTAGTGGGGGGTTGTTTTACAGTAATTCCACACATAATTGTTTTGTAAGTTTACAACTTCTCTAATAAAAATATATATTTAAAAATTATAGGCTAGTAGAGACAGAGAGAAAGAAATCCTCTTAGCCCAGCAAAAGGTGGAACTTGCATCCAAACATAATGATAGAGGTATAATAATTTATAGTTTGCAGAACATGGTCATTCTAGTGGGTCAACCTATATAAGTTGGAAGATATAAGGGTCTTTCTGAATCTGTGTTCATAAATGTTATTAATTTCCTAAACAACTGCAGAATTATGTATTCTGTCTGTCCCCTTTCCATGTAAGACATTTCCATATAGGAGAGCACGTTTGTTTTCTCCAAAGATGAAAAAGGTACCCACCTCTAAGAAATTTATCATTAATATTCCAGAGTAATTTATAGGTTCCATGAATATAATGTGAAATATTGATTTCCCTTCAGTCTTCCTGAAATAACAGAATATTCTCTCAATTTGAAATGCATATAAGGCAGCATTTAGTTTTTGTGGCTCTATGAAAAAACAAGTTAACTGCTAAATTGGATAAAACACTGTATCAGTATGGATAGGCAAGTTTATGATGTGTTAACAAATACTCCCGAAGTCTCAGTGCCTTATACTAACAGATTTATGGATTTCTTCCCTTCTCATGCTATAAGTCTGTCATGGATCAACTGTGGTTTTACCTCATGCATCTTCTTTCCAGGACACAGGCTGTTAGAGCAGTCTCTCTATGACAGGGGTTCTTAACCTTTTTTGTCCCATGGACCCCTTTGCCAGTCAGGTAAAAACTACGGACCCCTTACTAAGTCCACCCTATACTGTGTATTATTTAATAAATATATCACACCTACACCAACACATCCCCACAAGAATAATGCTTTTTTGAATTTCAATAGAAGCTCACAGACCCCTTGTTAAGAACCCTGCTCTATAAGATATTGCCAGTGTCATGGCAGAGAAAAAAGAGAAGATGGCAGTCCATGTTCTCACTCTTGAAGCTTCTTCTTGGAAATAAAATACTTTATTTAAGGTCTCAGTTCACAGGGCAAAGCCTGTCACATGGCCCTGGAAGCCAAAGGGGTTATCAAACAATAACCAAGCTAGTCACACCATCCAGAGAAATCCCCCGAAGAAGCCTCTGTCACCACAGATGTTTCTGTTTGCTTGTTTGCATAGGTAATTTTTGTTATTTTTTATTATCCTTTTTTGTAGCAGTTCTGAATTTCTCAATCTAAAGGAACCATACCTTTCAGAAGGACTTTTGTTGGAATGCAGTCAGATTTCTTACTTTTTCATGTGTTACCTAGGTCTTATCAGTAGTTGCTTTAGGATTATGATTTGAGAATCTATAATTTCTCATTGGTCAAAATATCTCACAGGGGTTACAAACGAAAATAAGAAGCGGAGTCTAAAGCAGAGACCAGCCAAAGAATTCATGGGGTAAGGATGGGTGACTAAGACTGAGAAACACAGGCAAGGCTATCAGTCTGAAAGCGTTTCCCTGGATGCTCCCAGGGTTAACAGGAATCAGACACACAAAGTACAATCTAAATAAGAAATTAGGAAGCCAATGTTGTATAAATGGACAAGTGTAGGAGGGCAGGGTTCAAGAGACTGAACTGGCTGGCATTGTGAAAGATAAGTCCCTTCATCTTTGGGGGCCTCAGTTTCCTCCCTGTAAAATGCTTGAACTGGATCATCTTAAAGATTACTTTAAATTGTAAATTAATTATAGCAGCCCCAGTTAGAGGGAGTAGATTTACCAAAATGCAGGAACAAGAGAGAAATTTATATAGCAGGATGATGTTCCATAGGAATCAGAGTCCAACCAACCATAGGAATTAGAACACCAGAGTAGCAAACAGAGTGTTTTTTTGAAACAGGTTGTTTTCTAAGAAGCCTATGTTCCATTAGCAGAAAGACTGCCCAGCAGCCAGGGCTCAAGTTGCAGTCAGTCATAGAGACACATTATCACAGAAATCTGACCTTCTCAGAGCTGGCTCTGGAGAGAAAAGACAAACCAAATAGATTGCCTTTGTCCCTAAGTTCCTTTTTCCCTTCATGTTTCTTCCATTTTGATTCCACCTCCTTTACCATACTTACTCCTATAGATGCAAAGTTCTTCCTTTAACATTTGGGCCCAAGTGTAACAATATCTCTTCTGCCACGATTTCCCAATCTAGGCTGGAACTTTCAACAAAGTTTTTCATTGAAAATTCAAGGGAAAACAACATGGAAATAAATACAATGACTGCAAATGTAACCGGTTAGTGAGAGACATTTCTTGAGAATTTTTTTCTACCCTGGTAGGTCATAGCAAATGGAGATGGTACTTGGTTGCAAGTTCAAAGAACAATTTCTTGGTATGAATGCCCCCATGCCCTCCAGGGCCAAGAAGACTGGATTGGTTTGGGATCTTAATCATTAAGGAATTTAAGGAGATGACTGAGAGCAAGGATACGTATCTTTTCTTAGAAGGGGTGATTCAACTTGGGCCCTCCAAGCCCCTTCATAAAAATTGGGGTTATGAACACCACCCTCACTAAGAAAGAGACTGGTATTGATCTCTTCTTTGAAAGTTGCTGAGCCAGAAGATTGGCTCTGCCTGATGCTGCCAGTGTGTGGAGAAAGTGGCAAGAGCAAGATGGTAGAGCTGTGAGAAGGGATGGCCAGGAGGAAGCCTACATCCCCACCATTTGATGACTTGATTTGGATACTTTCATGGCCTCAGAACTGTAAGCTTGCAACCTAAAAAACCCCCAGTGTAAAAGCCAACCCATTTCTGATATATTGCTTTTAACAGCTTTTAGCAAACCAAAACACAAACTGAAAGCTCTGATGCTATCATTCATTGACTCACTCAACAAATATTTACTCAACACCAACCATATACCAGGCACTATTCTAAGTGCTGAAGATATAGCAATGAATATGGGTTATAGGCCTTGTCCTTCTCAATTTTCTATCTTGAAATATCTACTCTAGCACCAAAGAGCTTGAACCATTTCACAAACACTTTATATAGATTCCTTTTTACTTGTCTTTCTACCCACAGCTGAGGATGTGACTGCTTGATTCTTGCCATCATAATGATAAAAGCCAGAGACAATCTCCTGACACACTCAGACACATAGACACATGCACACATCTATCTTTAAGGGAATCTCCTTAAAGTCTGTTTTAGAGTCCAAAAGGCATACTTCTGTACAATAAGAATGACTTTACCTTCCAGGTAAGACTCTGCCCCTTCACACAGGGATGTTATTTTACCTTTTCCAACCAATAAATTTTGATATGCAACATCTTGGCATCCAAATTTTAAGAATCATGTGCCTGAGATAAGAACGTTGTGGAGTACGTTGTGCGCCCATGGAAACTGGAGTACAGGGAAGAGAACCATAGGACTAAACCCAGAAGCAGGGCATGGTCTGTCAAGGATAGGCCAGGCTGGGTCAGGCCAGTGTCAGGCACTAGAATATCACCAAAGGCAGGAGCTAATAATTTGGTCAATGAGATGTGAATCAAAAATAGCTCTGGAGTTGGGTGGTCAGTCCCCAAAGGAAGCTTCAGACAACCATAGAAAGCATCAATTAAACTTCAGAAACTGGGCAGGGCTGAACCAGTGAGCAGCAAGTAATCAGCAGAGATCTGACCCAGCTTGCTTTCTTGGGGGATGGGATTCCTTGAAGGAAGTTGAGTAGAGTGGTATGATTGAATGGTAAGCAAAACAGTCAGTAGGAAACTGCATTAGCAATGAAATTTTCAGTCATAGGGTTCACATCCAGTCATGGCTGTCAAGGAATTGAAGGTATCAAAATTAGAATAGAACCATCTATAAAAAAGAAGGGAAAGTGCATTTACTGAGGGAGTACTAAGTGCCAGATTTCTTTCCTAACTTATCTCAACAATTCTGTGAAGAAGGTGATATTCTCTTCCTTCTCAATCCTTTTTCAAACATGGCACAACTATGTACCAGGCACTCCTGTCTATGGGGATGTGGAAACTGAGGCCTGGAGAGGTTAATAACTAACCAAAAGTTCCACAGCCAGAAAATTAAAGAGCCTGGAATAGAATCCAAGTCTTTCTGAACTTAGATTCAATTATTCCCTCTTCATCGTGTTGAAAAAGGACAAAAAATAACTAACTAACCCATGACTTCCTTTTCAGTGTGATTCTGAACAGCATCCAGAAATTGGGACAGGAACACACAATAGATAAATTTACAGGACTGCCTGGTCAGGGGCTAGGCAGGTTATTATAACCATATTATCATACCAGACTAGAGGGTGCCTAAATTTCCTATCTCTGGAATCACACCTTTGAATTGGGGTATGCCAGATCGTGCCCATATGTGCTAATAGGGATGGTGTATCAATTAGGATGGGGTCAGTTGTGAGTAGCAATGGCTGTTGTCTAGATCAGGAGTTGGCAAAAGTTTTCTGTGATGGTCTAGCAGTAAATATTTTAGACTTTAAAGGACATATGATCTCTGACATAGCTACTCAACTCTGCTATTTTAGTGTGGAAGGAGCCACAGACAATACATAAACAAATGGGTATAGCTGTGTTCCAAAAAACTTTATTTACAAAAACAAGCTGCAGGCTGGATTTAGTCCCCAGATGCTAGTTTGCCGACTCCTGGTCTAGAAAACCTCCTGTGTCTGCCACAGTGTAGGTGGATGTATTTAAGGAGAACTGGGGTCTAGTTAACTTGAAAACTCATGTTAAGTAAACTGGCCGCCCATCATGTTAAAGAGAAGGTTGCGTGAGCCGGGCCAGTGCAGAGGGGCTGCTGGTAACAGGAGGTCCTGGTGCCTTGGGTGGAGGAAAATGCTGAAAGGCACATATAAAGGATACTGTGGCTAAGAAGATGAACTTCAGTGACCTCACAATTTTTCTCAGGCTTCTGCGAGAATGAACAAATGAATACTCATGGGGAAAGTAAGATACTGAGAATCTCATGAGCCATTTTGTCTTCCTTCTCCTCTGCAAGATTGTAATATGAACTCTGCCCCATATGGGCAGGTGAATAAACTTCAGCTTAAGTAGTTATTACCAGGATAGCCCATAGAGTAGTTCTTAGTTCTAGAGACTGCATGAATTACTTATATGGGTTATACAACTGAAGGATTTGCAAGTATTAAATAAGGAATATGGTGCTTCTAGTGGGCCCAAAGTGGGTTAGAGTATGGGGTGGAGGAGGAGGTGATATATTGTAATAGGCATATTAAACTGTGCTATACTTAAAATAACGGGGAAAATATTTCCTTAAAGCTAATAGGAAAAATCAGTTACCAGACTCAGAACCATGAATCTAAGTTGTCATCCAGCTGCGTGGGCTTACAAAGAAAGTTCCTATGCTGAGGTTTTCATTATAAAACACAGAGGCATTATTGGTTATAAATGAACCAATATGAAAGAAATACCTGTAATTGCCAACCTGAAATTTCATGCCAAAAATTATCTGAATCCCAGGTTCATGTGGAGTGGCTTTCTTAAAGTTCAAAAAGAATCCACTTTATTAGTGTAGTGGGATACTTAGCAGGAGTATGTTTATAAACTTGGATTCTTCGGGTTTCCTCTAAAATTGGAAACAGAAGGAAAGGGAAGTTCTTCCTTGAATTGTTTTCCTGAATCTAGTTATTGTGTTTCATTTGTTTGGTATGATAAAAGATGACAGTAATGATACCCTCCCATGGGAGTCAGGAAGGCCAAAATCCTGCCCAGGCTTTTGTAGCCAAGCCGGGAGCCAGTGGGTCTGCCAGTGGCACCTTGGTCTTTTTCATCTGCCCAGAGAAGTTGCCTTTTTCCAAATTCACAGAAAGGCACTGTATAATCTAGTGTTGGCTTTGCCTGGTGGCACCTACTGGAAGGCTGGCCTGTCTTGGACTTATTGGGAAGGGAAAAGGCTGTGGGAAAGAGGATTGTGGGAAGATGGTGGAGTAGTGAGCTCTAGGACTCAGTTCTTCCACCAAAACAACTGCTAAACAGGCAGGAACTGTCTGAAACAACTATTTTGAAACTCCAGAGACTAGAATAACACTGCACAGCATCCAAGGAAGAGCAGGAGGAAGAGGCTGATAAATTACAGTAACAAACAGCAAATCGCTCTTTCTGTGAGTGACTACCTGTGCCCACTGGGCCCATCCTCTACTCTCCCAGCAGGCTGCAGAGGGGTCCAGCCCCTGATTAGCTCACTAGTGACAGAAAGGGACATAAAAGTCCTATTCTCCAAGAACAGGGGTGGGCACAAATTATCACTGAACATAGCTTTTGATTAGCGACTTCAGATTACTGGGGGCCAGGCTCTGAAGGTGGCTATTGTTTCAACTCTCCCTGGACAGGGGCGGCCAGCAGTTGGGATAGAAACTTAAAGATGCTGCACTTCCTCAGGGCTTTGGGGACAGTTAGTTGATGGGCTACATTGGCCGGGCAGGCCAGGGCAGCTCAGCTTTGGGGAGCTGTCAGAGAAGCTCTTGGTGCCCTTCCTGATCCCCTCCCAGGGGCACTTTGGAGCCAGTCTGCACCCCTTTGTGGTCCCTGGCTTTATTTTGACTGGGAAAGGCTGACTTGGGAAAGTCGTCTCTGGGATGACTCTCCTCCAAGAATTTGCCCTGCAGACAAAAGCAGCTTGACACAAGGAAAGGAGTGTAAAAACTATAGCGGTGGACAGGGAATAATCACATATCAGGGAATAAATCCCAGAGTTAACATTTTAAAATATTACAATGTATGGTGTGCAGCAAGAGTACTAGAAAAACAAAGAAACAGGAAATGATGGCCCATCCAAAGGAAGAGGAAAATAAACTCAGAAAACACCATCGAAGAAGATGAGAATGTGGACATAGCAAACAAGCCTTTTAAAAAAATTATCTTAAAAATGCTCAAGGAGATGAAGGAAAACACAGAGACCGACTAAGCAGGAACATTTTCTAGGATTCCCCTGGTTTGAAAGAGGAGAAGAAAGCCTGCTATGCTTCCTCTCTTTTGCTTATATTCAATAGACTTCTATACCCTTCCTTCTCTTCCCTTTTTTTAACCTTCTAGCTTCCCTTTTTCCCCTTCTGCCCTCTCTTCTCCTCCCTTCCTTTTATCAGTATCAAGACCAGCTGAGACCAGCCTTTGGCTGACTCTCTCCCTCTCTCCTCTTTTCATGCACTCCCTGTTTCTCCTTGCAACGTGGGTTTTGCTCCCATTTCAATAAAGTTTTGTTAATGTCTTTATGAAGTTTCAACCTATATGTTACACTATATATCATGATCCCAATAAGCATCAGTCACACAGCCATGTGGTCCAAAACTTAATTGTGGCAATGAAGCCACCTGTCAGGAAACCAATTTTATTGAGAAGTCACAGTATAGGGGCCACCAAATTGCCAGGGTAACAAGAAGGGCAAATTGGATGGCATTAAGTTAGAATTCATGGATGAAGACTATGACCTAAAACCATTGATCTTAAATCACTTTTGTATCTTCATCCCCTTTGAAAATCGTTTGAATTTCATCCTATGCATAAGCATACATTTTGCAAACATTTTTAAAGAGTTCATGTACCTGCTCCAAGTTTATGCATGGATCTGAGATTAAAACCCTTAAGCCACCTGAATCTATAATGATTTATAATCAAGATCTGAAGTAACATCAAAATAAGTATAGTTTTTTTTAATTTAGTTCAAATAATTTATTAAGCTGTTACTTAAGGAAAAGTCAATGTAAAGGTGTGATGCATAGATAAAGAATTGTGAATTCTGAAGGGAACACCTAGATAATTTTTCTAGGTCTATAGTGATTAAAGATACTGTTCTTTTGGGGGGGGAAAAAAGCATAGTATTGTGAGTTTTTAAAATGTAATAGCAAAAAGGAGAGACTACCATACCATGGACAAATCTGTCAGTTATTGCCTTAATTATATGATTAAATTTAGCATCAATGATAGTAGTGAATTTGGCATTATGTGCCTCCTGATAATGATGCAATATGAACAGAGATGCATAACCTATGAGACAACGTTTAGAGGCCTAACTTCTAGTTTACAAAAAATCAGGAGTTAAAGGAACAAGTTAACTGATACTTCCCAGAAATGATCAATTTCAAGCTGTAGAACATTCCATAAGACAACTAGTCTGGTTTTGAGAACGTCAGTATCTTTAAAAAGCAAACACACAAAACTGTGGGGACTGTTCTAGATTAAAAGAGACTATAGGAACCTTGTTTGGATTCTGGTTCAAATAAGCAAGCTATTTGGAGAACAATTAAGGAAAGTTTAATATGGACTAGATATTAGATAATATTAGGGAATTATGATTTTCCTTATATGTGATAATAGTATTACAGAGATATCAGAAAATTCACACTAAACAATTTCAAGATGAAAATTCTTATGCTGTCTGAAACTTACTTTCTACTAGTTCAGCAAAAAATGAAACAATATGTATATATCTATGTCAATATATGTATGCCTATACATATAAATTGGTAAATTTTAATGTTGCAGTATATTATTCAGCTTTTCTATGTTTGAAATTTTCAAAATAAAAAATGGAAAATTAATTAAATGTAAACTTATTTTGAAAGTAATAGCATAATGAGTTATGATTGTTAGTCATGTAGTCTATCAACTTAAAATCTTTGGCTGGAATAGCTGTTTCTGCAGAAATCATAGAGACAAAACTAAGCAATCTCAGTGAATCTCTGTGTTTTCTCTCTTTGATACTATATGTAAATGTGAGTAAGTATCTGTACCTTTAACACTAAAAATGCAGCATTGCTCTGGGGAACTTTGTATCTCAGTGACTTCAACAATACTTTCTGGCAAATGCTAAAGTTTAGTACTTTTTAAAAGAAAACATACCAGAACAGCCACTGGCCACCACCATCACCACCTCCAACCAAGCTCCTCTGATGTAATAAAAGGACATACATAAGAGTTAAGGAAATGTTATCACCTGAGATCATATTTTCCACTGGGAGTTTGTTGAGAAATAGTAATTTTTGGCTGATAGAGTCATGATTTGTGCCGGCATCCCAGAGTCTAATTAAGTCAGTCCATATTATCTCATGTCCCATACGGTGCGGTACTGGGTAATGCTGCAGATTACTGAGGATTGCCAGAGACTTACTGCACAGTATTAAATTGTATAGATAATGGCTTTTGGCATTTTTGTTAGAAAGGACTGGTTTCAATATTCAGTAATGCAACATCGTTTTACTCTCAATGGTTAGTTCATCACCAGCTTTTTTCTTTTTTCTAAGTCCTGAAAATAGCTTACCAAAGATTTGTCATTTCCTGCCTGGAGAAAGTTCTGGAGTATTTGTGATTTTATAAATATCAGATGTGTAATAGCAGACGTGAACCTATTGTAACTAGCCCCAAGGCATCATGAGCTGCAAGTTGCCATACAAAAATTAAAGGGGTCAAATTCAAAAGGGATGTGTGTCAAAAGGCTCTGTAAAAGGGCATGGGCTTAATATGCATCCCTTGGATGAATCTGTGGTTGCTGCAAAACCTGCCATCTGTCTTCTGCTGTTAGTTCGATTCCCAAATACCTTTTATAGCCTCCCCCCACCCCCCCGCCCAGTAGTGAAGAGGGTCCCCGGGGCTCAATTTGAAGAAAAATATAGTAAGTTGACTCCTATTAAATGAAGGGGAAGGGAGAGAAGTGTTTAAATGACTTACTATCTCTTGGGCTCTATTTACTCTGTTAAAAAATATTGTACCTAGTATTTCAGAAATGGGAACTCTTTGAACCTCCGTAAAAGTCTTTTGAGGGTCATTTGGTATCCTTTTGGAGCAGGGGACTTGATGCTATTGTTTTATCAGCAGCATTTATCATTCAGTCCCACTTCCTATTTTACTGTTTTCCTTAACATGGGATGATAAAGTAGCATCATAAAAACAGACCTGCAGGTTTGAATTAGTCTCCATTCAGCCAACTCATTGTTTCTCATTTGGAGTCTGCTATAGTCAGAGGCAAGTTCTCCATGCTAGGACATGTTCTCAGAGGATTGAACAGCAAGGATTTAACAACTGGAATGAGTAAAAAGTCAATTCCTGGGAGGCTGGAATTAAGGGAAGGGCATGGAGAATGGCAATTACCTACATGCAGGAAAGGAGAAACCGAATGCCCAAAGTGCCAAAGACCAGTGTAAAAATAGAGAAGCGTGGCCCAGGAGCCTTAGAGGGAAACAGACTGTTCTTTCATAATTGGAAGAGATTCCAGGAACCAAAATCAGATGACGAAAAGGGTTCTCATGCAAAACTGAAAAGGGGTGGGAGCTGCTTTGAATCCAGTTGCAGTCATGAAGGGGCATAAGATGGTGAATTTTGGCTCAGAAGCACAATCTCTGACCTGAGATTGGTCGGCTCAAAACATTTGACTACAGAGGAATGTGTACGTGTGAATATGTATGTGTGTACCTAGATAACTTTTATTATGTGCTTACTGTGGACAGATACTGAGCCAAGGGCTTTATGTTCATTTAGCCATTTGTTCTTCAAAGTAGCTCAGTGAAGCAAGCACTGTAAGTGTTCTCATTTCCAAAAGGAAAAATAGATAGATAGATAATAGATAGATAGATAGATAGATAAAATTAAAACCAAACAGCAACTAGACTTAGAATAATCAATATACTCAAAGTCACAGAATTAGTAAGTGGCAGCCAACGACAATAGTAATAGCCATCATTTCTGATAAACACCATAGGTACTTATTTCATTTAGTCTTCACAATTGCTGCATGAAATAAGTACTATTCCTATCACCATTTTACAGATGAGGAAACTGAAGCTTAGAGGGATTAAGTAAGTTTCACAAGATCCCCTCATAGTATGTTTGGGAGCCAGAATTCAGACCTAGGAAGTTTGACTCCAGTGCCTGGGCTCTTAGCCCCTTTGATGTAATCTTTTACTGTATATACATGAATCTTTCTCCTCTCCATATCTATCTGCATCTTCTCTATAGGTAGAGAAAATGACTTATTAAGAATTGATATTTTACCTTTAACGTTAGATTAGGTTTTAAAAGAACACCATAAGACAACTACAGTCATCAGTTGGAATGGTGATTAATGTGGCTGAGTGGATAAAGAAACTAATAAATAGCCTTTGTTCTGATCTCAGTACAGAACACAAGGAACTGACTTAATTCTGACTCCTGCCATGTTCTCTCTGGGAAGACACTCTGTGGGACAAGGGTGCACCCTCACTATTTTCAAGGCTGGAATTTTCAACTTGCTCGAAATTGGCTACTGAGGAGAAGAGGCTGTCAAGCCTGGGTGATGGAGCAGAGTCTGAGTGTGAGGATCTCCGAGGGTCACAAGATCACCCAACATTGCGAAAGCAGCTCTGGGGACTCAGAGCCAGGCTAATCAGATTGGGAAAGTTACAGAAATCTGGAGCCAGTGAAATGAGGAAAAGACCGATACCAAATCACACCATCTGGTGCAAGTTTAAAATACCAGGAAAATCAGAGCAATCCTAAATTATTTCAGAGAACAAAAACAAGCAGCTTCCAAAGCTTTGGGAATAAGAATTATATCAGCTTTCTTTCTTAAGAGCAACATTCGAAACTGGATAGTAGTAGAACACTGCTTTCACAATTCGAAGCAAAAAAAAAAGATTTCAAAGGAAGCTGTGAGCAGGTGTATGCCACAAAAACCAGAGAGTAGAGCAAAATCTGGGGTCCAGTGAGCAGGTTATCCATTACAGGAGCAAGGTGAAAGACAATTCTAAGATGAAAGCAAAGGGAAGTGCCCGGATGACAACTCATTAGCAGGCTTAGAGTGCCCAACCCAGATTGGAGCAGGAGCATGCGGGGATTCAGAGGGAAGTTTAGAAAAATTATTAATGATTACCTGATAGTTAAAGCCTTGTGCAAAATTACATTGAGGGGCATTTTACAAATGTTTGGGAAGTCTGAGCTGTAGGTTCAAAACAAAAATAAACAAGTTAGGCAATTATTTCAGTGGAGGGAAGAAAAATGTAATCAAATCACTGCTGTTAGGTATTACTGTTATAATACTGTTTATATTATAAATAATATAGTAAATATTATTTATTTACTCATAATAATGAATCACTAATCAAAAACTGTTTCATCAATCCAACACATCTTTAATTGTAAGATGCCCCATTATTTTCTGTACCAGTATAAAAGTAATATAAGTATGCATACCATTTATTGTGACATATATATCAATTTCAGAGATGTTAAAATATATCAAAGCAATGCATCTTAGAATTGATGAAATTATTAAAAGGGTAAGGAGTGTAAAGGAGCTAAAATCCTCACCATAATCAGAAGTAAATATATATTATTTTAATTTGATAAATCAAGAGTTTGCAACACATGTCTTTTAGAAAAATGGAGCAAATAGAAGAAATCACTAAAAGACAGAGGTCGCCTATGGGAAACGGTACATAGTTAAGGGAAAATGTGTGCTAGAGTCTGCTGTTTGGGGATATATAAAACTCTGAGCACTTTGTCTTTTTAAATGGCGCATATATGTTATTATTATAAATATAAAAATATTTAAATTTTGTCTTCATAGTCCACATATTTGAAAAAAGTTTCTTGTTCTATGCTATTGGCAAATCCGTTAAACCTCAGACACTTGATCATAGTGGGCTCAGATTATATTACAAAGGAAAGGTAGAAAAGATTGTATTCATTTCCAGAAGAGTTAAGGCCATGCCATCTTTATAAGTTCAACTGAAGCCCCATTTCATTTAGTTTTTCAAAAGGGTTGAAATTCGGTGGCCTCTCCCTTTTCCGAATTCCTATTGTACTTTGGCCATCCCAGCAATGCTGCATGGGGTGATGGTTGGGGGAGGAATAGAGCCTGGGAAAAGGGAGAGTGAGTTCACCCTGCTGGTGGGGGCTGTCAGATCAGCTTTTAAAAATTATAACCTACCTCAAGGAGCTAGACAATTCCCCACCCAACTTTACCCGACCCCATCTCATCCCATCAAGGACCTGCTGTCTTGAGGCATTGCCACTGTTCTTGATGAAAGTATTTCATATTCCTAAAGTATGCTGGGGCAGAAAAAAGTTGAGAGCTGTACTATACTACTTTGCCTGTAATTATATGGATTTCCTATTTAGGCATATAAAAACAGGAAAAATTTCTCCTGTTTCCATGTGTTTAGGGCCTGCCCCTGCAACAAAACTCAAGTATTTGAGGGTTCAGACTCTTAACTTGTGCTGAATGGATTGCTGGGCATATATCAGATACTCTATAAATATGTGCTGGTTGAATTTAATATGATTTTAAACCCCTTTCCTTGCTTAGGGCTGATAAGAGTTAACTACATATATAGCAATCTAATAACCATTTACTCATATTTTCTTTCAATGCCTTTGTATCAAGTTCCTTACTAAAATTTAATGATGGCTTAGATTTATAGGCAACTTCTAAATTCTTTACTTAGAAAGTTTATGATTGAGAAAATGCTTATTGAAACAAGGTAATTCATTTTATATTTAAAATCTTATCAAAGATTTGAATTATCACTTTTGTGATCTAGTGTATGTTAAGGAGATAGATCCAAGTTAAGGTGATGTCTTGGGCATGAAGTTATGTGAAAATCATTCCCATGAGAAAAAGTCTAATTAATAAGTATGATTTTATAAGGAAAGTTACACAGAAGCTCACACTTTTGTCTTCTACCACTCACCAAATATCCTCAAACATTAAAAAGGAAACAGTCCCAGGGGTACTTATTAGAGGCAAATAGTGAAATAGATATTGAAGACTAGTTTTGACATTTAAAGGAATCAAGAAGCCACGAAGGACAGTTCATGGAGAAAAGTGAAAAATGGAAGATAAATAGCTGTGATAAATTCCTTTCTTTTGCCAAGTTTTCTCACCTAAGTAGGAATGCTTAACGTGGGACCTTTCTCCAAACTTTTACTCCTCCCAACAGGCACACCTTCTGTGGCCTTCCAGCCCCAACTGAAGAGTGATAAAGCCTTCAGCCCTCCACCAGCTATCCCGGGGCCTCTGTTTGAGAAGCTCTATGGTAAGAGAGAGACAGAAGGGCATCACGCCACAGAGGATATGTTCCTCTCGGCTCAGGCCCAACTCCCTGGAGCAGCAGTGAGTAGGTTCATGTTTAAGGTCCTCCAGAGGGAGTCCCTGAAACATCCAGCTGGGGGAGCACAGGTATCTTAAGGGAAAGAGGCGACTGACATTGCTCAGGAAAGGAAGAGAGAGCTCAAGAAAGGGAGTCATGAGAGTGTGAAATAGCTGACCCTGCTGAACCAAAGGGAATAAAGAATAATCCTGTCTAATGAGAACAGTGACGTTTTTATGACCATTAATGGATTTAGCAGCACGATTTTTCCTTTTAAATAATCACAGCATCCATTTGATATTTTGACCTGGGTTTGGAATATCCCTCTTTCCTCTCCTGCACCCTGCTAAGCTGTCTTCCTTTCTTCCAACAGCCTTTCAGTTCTTCGTCCACGAGCCCTTTTCCCGGAGATGGGTGGGAGGTGACAGCTCTCTTCCCCCTGCAGCTCTCTGCCCCTTTAGACAGTTCCATTGCTTCTCACCAATAACATGCACTTAACTTTGGCCTGCGGGGAATGTAAATCTTTCAGGCTTTACTTATGTATCAGTTTAATATTTTTATTTTCCTGTCTAGATGTCCTCTATGTGTCTGTCACTATTGTAAAGAGTGGCTTTCAAACTTTTTTTCTTCTATTACAAAACATTTTGTTCAAACTCATTCTCGTGTGGCACCCAATTTGTTTGTAAAGCAACATGAACCTGGGCTCTTTGAAGTGATGGTGGGGAGAAGGAGGTCTGGGACTTGGCCCACTTCCTCCACCCCCACCACTACCCCCAGCAGGCCTGAGGGGCCTCAACAAGCAGAGTTTGGAAAAATGCTGTTCTTTTTTAAAAAAAGAAAATTTTGTGAGTTCCTTGACACTGAGAAATCTCTATTTGATTTCCTCTGTACTATGCCCAGGGTTGTTTGCCATATGATATTAAAATAGCAAAGTCTCAATTGAAATTTGGAATCAATAATCCTTCCTAAAAGGTGCAGACTCAAATTTATCTTGTACTGTCAGTGAAGCAAAGGATTTTCTCAATAAACTCACATTTAAAAAAAAAAAAAATGCAAGCAGATTGTTTCCCTACATGAAAGAACCAACTGCTTCCTATTCCATTCAGTGCCATTCATGCAGATAAGCATGGTAATCCCCAGGGAACCCAGTGGCCTAATTTTTTTGGAATACTATCCTTTAGTAACTAGTAGCTATCACAATGCTTTCAAAATAGTAGCCCCTGGGCTTCTGCTCACTTCAGACCCTCCCATCATGTTTGTTCAGTGTTCATCAGTATCCTTTCTATTTCCCCAGATCTAAATTGCCGAACAATTGGACAATAGTCGATTAAGAATTGGCCTGAAGTCTCCAGAAGGCCCTTGAATGGATTCCTAAACCATGCTGGAATCATTCATGGATTCACTCAGTAAATGTTTCCTGATCATGAGCCAGTGAACCCTGAATATACCACATTGACTAAGAGGTGGTCCCTGCCACAGGACCCTCAGTCTAGTGGGGAAGATTGAAATGCAAACACTTGCAATACAGGATTACAAGGGCTTCAGTACTAATAGCTCGCTCTGCCTACCGTGGGCTGGAGCTGCCACGCCAAAGCTGAGTAGCCATTTTGCCAAGGGGCAAGTAAACAAAGTGCATCCCAGGGTCAGAACAGAATGTAGAAAGACACAGAGGATGATCTGATTCATTCAGTAGATATTTATGGAATGCCTATGATATGCTGGTAGTTCTGGGCACTCAGGGTAAAGCAGCAATGAATGCAAAGTCCCTGCCCCCATAAAGTAGAAGAACGTAGTTGAATGAGAGAATGTGCAATATTCAGGAAAATGAGGGAAAGTGGTGAAGATGAGGCTGGTGATGCAGACTAGGCTCCTTCTGAGGGGGCTTGAAGGACACACTCAGGAATTTGGACTTTACCCTGTAAGGTGGTTTCACAGGGTGTTGACCAGTTAGCCTCTGGAGGCCAGGATTGATGATGACTTCGTGTGGTTGAAATTAAAACCACATGGTGTGTGCCTAAAAGCTCAATAGCGTGCACCCTGGCATTTGCTTGAGCAAAAGTCCCTGAGCTGATTTTATATCCTCTGCTAGATGGGAATACCACATCGTTGCATGTCAGAGGATTTAAAGAGGAGAACAAGTAAAGTGAGAGCAGTACAGGAAATGACTTCAAAGTGGTGGCCTTGTTGCACTGGCCTGGGACTTGAACCTGAATTCCTGCTCTTGCCTGCCAGTGGCTTGCAGCATGCACACCATTTCACCTGAGGTCGACAGATGGATAATAGCAAATGCTATGCCAAGATGTCCCCACTGGGTACTTTAAACGTTCCTGGAGCAACACAAGGCTTCTGTGCAACGCCTGCAAATGTGTAATGTGGGAACCCAATTTTTCCACCTTCATTTTGAAAACAGGAATCAAGCTTGTTGACTCTTGTCTGCCCCCCACCCCAGCCTCTCCCACTGTCTTAAAGTTACTTAAAAGTGCCCCACATATAACTTTCTGCAAGGATGATTGATGTTTTCATGGCAGTCACTCTAATAGCTTAACCTCTAGTGGAAAGTGTTTTTAATGATATTAATATGAACGACGTGCTGCTTCTGGCCCACCACCTACCAGAGCATGCACTTCTGTGCTCTGGAGTAGTAATAAGGGGAACTGATTCATTTATGCCACCTTTAACCAAATTAAACCATAAATCCGTATGGCCAGTAACAATGGATTTAGAAAAGGGTTTTGTTTTATGTAGATTGGATCCAACAGTGCTCTCTAACCAGTGATTCTCAAATTTTGCCATGCATCCCAATCACATGAGGCTTTTTAAAACACCGATTGTCTGGCTACACCCCCAGCATTTCTGATTCAGTAGTACTGGGGTAGGGCCTGAGAATGTGCATTTTTAACAAGTTCCCCAGCAACGATGATGCTTCTGATCAGTGGGCAAGCCCTTGAGGGCCATGCATCTTGTATCCCGACCTTTCCTGACCTACTGTAACAGAATTATCAGGGGAGGGGCCCTCAGATGCTGATTTTTTCCCAATGCGCCCAAGTGATTCCAGTCATCAGGGAAATTTAGGAAACACTATTAGCTCAAGTTACATATCAGCATTTCTAACAATTTATTTTAACAATTAAAGTGATGGTTATCAACATAGGATGCACATTAGAATCACTTGGGGAGATTTTTTTTAAAAATACTAATACCTTGGTTATACCCCTAGAAATTCAGATTCATCTGGTCCAGTGAAGTCCAGGTATCTGTATTTTTTAAAAGTCCCTAGTTATTTCCCTGTGTAGTTAGGGTTTGGCTTTAAGTCTGTTAGAAGGCCTTTAGTCCCCTTCTTTACCAGACTAGCTACTACTGATCCTTCAGCACGCAGTCTGGTCACCTCCCAGGAAGCCTCCCTTATACCTTCGGCCAGGTTGGGTGAAGCACTTGTCCTCTGCAGAATGGCAATTCTGTCAAGACTCTTGGCATGAATTCCACCAATCATCAAGACTTGCCATTTTCCCTTGTTAGAAGATAAACTTATGGGGACAAAAGCCAGGTCTGAATGTTCTCAAATCCCAGTGCCCAGAGAACCGGATTCAGGCAGTTTCTGAAGGAATGACTAGAACTCTTTTGTTTTCTGGGCTACCTACAGCATAGGGCAGACCTAACCTGACACTTAGTCCCTAGACATTCCATGTCTTATTTAACCTTGGTGCGGTTCCATTTCCTTCTGTGTAAAATGGACCTTAATAATGCCTGCCTCATTGGGTAGCTGGGAAGTTTAGATGAGATGATCAATGTGAAGAACATCTCACAATGCAAAATATGTAGTTAATTAATGTGGTAAATGTTGCTATTTTTATGTTATGCTAATTTGCATTAGTGAGTTCACTTTATGTTCTTCAACATTATCATTTCCAGACTAGGTCAGAGGTCATCCATACCCAGTACTGCATTTTTTTTTTTTTTAAGATTTATTTATTTATTTATTTATCCCCGCCTTGCTGCTTGTGTTTGCTGTGTCCATTCGTTGTGTGTTTTTTCCGTGTCTGCTTATCTCTGCCTTGCTGTGAGGTCCTGCTGCATCAGCCCACCGTGCCGCGCGGGCCAGCCTGCTCTCACAAGAAGGCCCCAGGAAGTGAACCCAGGGCCTTCCATAAGGTAAACCGGAGCTCTATCGATTGAGCCACACCTGCTTACCCCAGTACTGCATTTTAAACAGTGGCCCCAAACTGTGTCCTCAAAGTGTGGTCCCCATCTGGCCCAGCATCACCTGGGGACTTGTTAGAAATGCAAATTCTTGGGCCCTGCCACAGACACACTGAATCAGAAACTCTGGGGGTGGAGCCCAACAGTCTATAGTTAAAAAAGCCCTCCAGGTGATTCTGATGTACACTAAAGTTTGAGAAACATGGTTTATAAGAATCATTGGGTAAAGAACACTTCCAGCAGCCTGTTACACATTCTTAAATTTACCTAAACCACTGCTTCCTAATGAAGGGAGAGAAGGATGGCACTTATTCCTTACAGTGGCATATCAGAATCTCCAAAGGGTATATGTGATTTGAAAAGTGTTCTAGAGATTCTGGGTATCTCTTCAAGACAGCATCTTCCCCTTAGTTGAAAATTGGTTTTTTTTTTAATAATTTATTTTTAGGTCATCACATTTTGAATTATTTCAGGTTCAGCCAACTTTTATTTAGAGGATATTACTAGCCAAGTTCTATACTGAGTGCTTTTACAGATATAATTTTATTTAGTGTCTGTGTCGATAAGTTTATTACTAACACTTCACATTAAAGATAAAGAAAGTGAACATCAGAGAATATATAAATAATGTGCCTTGGTTCACACAGTTAATAATGATAGAGCCGATAGTTAAGCTCATTCTGTTCTTAACCACTTGGAATTTCCCATTCAATTATATTTATTTATTATTTATTCTATGTGCCTCAGTTTACTAATCTTTTGAATGGACTCAATTCAATCAAATATAAAATAATCATAATTTAATCATCCTGTTATCAGTAATTTTATTATTATGAATTACAGTACTAATATTTTTCTACTTTTCAAACTAAGACTGGGGAGTTCTGAGTTCTAGCAATTAATATTCCACAAGTAACAATCTAAACTCTCAGCAAGTATAAAAATTCATGTATTTGAAGGCACTGGAGGGAAATAAAAAGCTGGCAGAAACTTTAGGCAATTTAACACTTGAAAGAAGAAACTACATTTATTGAGATCCATAACTATACATTTAACACAGAAGAACAACGATTGAAATGACAATTGACTTCTCACCAGAATGGTGGTACAAATTAAAGCCACAATTAAATATATTACATACTTACAGAATGGATAAATTTAAAAGACTGACAATACCAAGAGTTGTCAAGGCTGCAGAGCAACCAGAATCCTTATCCTTTGATGATGGGTATGTGAAAGGGTACACTCATTTTGGAAAAAAAATTCAAAGTTTCTTATAAAATCAGACACACACCTACCTTTTAACCTAGCAGTTATATTTCTATATCTTTACCCAAGAGAAACGAAAACATAATACCACAAAAAGACATGCGCAAGACTGTTCATGCCATCTATATTCAAGCTAGCCCAATATTGGAACCAACCAAAATGTCTGCCAACAGGAGAATGGATATCCAAATTGTAGTATATTCATACCATGAAATAATACTCAGCAATAATAATAATAACAATGAAATACTAATACACATATTAACATGAATAAATCTCAGAAACACACTGAGTAAAAGAAAGGATACAAAATAGTATATACTGTATATTGTCATGTATGTGATGTACAAGAATAGACAAAGTTGTCTATAGTAGCAGGAATCAGAGACATTTGCCTCTGATGGGGAAGGATTAACTGGAAGCAGGCATAGGAGAACTTTCCCACATGATGGGAATGTGTTATATCCTGACTGTGGTGGTGGTTATATGGGTATATACTTTATCAAAGCTCATCAAGTTATATATTTAAGACCTGTGCATTTTCCTATAAGTAAATTTGGCCTAAATGTATATATTTATGTAATACACACACACACACACACACACACACACACACACACATATATATAAAGAAAGGCAATAGCTTGACACTGTTTACAAGATAATTAAGAAAAAAGTCAGGTCATAGTGGGCTTTGGATTTTACTAATCTGAAGAAAATAAGTTTTACTATATATTTGACATTTAATATAAATCAAACATCTTATATATTAATAAAAAGCTGATTCAGAAGCATCAGAGCATTGGCAAGTTTCTCTTGAGTAATAGATTTTCACACATTGACCCTGGTTGGTTCCACTCAGCCCTTGGTCCCACTTACCACCTTGGTACGTGGATGCAGGCTACTGAGGCTGTTTTGCAGATCAGAGCTCCACTTTCCATATACTTGACCTTTTTAGATTATTGTATTATTTCCAAGAGTGCGTTTTTTCCTAATATGGAACTTTTATGTAAGAATGTCTTTACTATAAGACTACCTGCCATTATTTAACTGAAATATGACCTGTTGCTTGTAGTTGGATTTAAATGCAAAAGTTAACCTTGAGCAAAAAATTTGAGATCAGTTAAGTATTGTTTTCAAAAGCCCGATTTGTATTTTCCAATATAAAAGTGGAAAAAGGAGACCAAAAAATGATATATTTAAGACCTGTTTAGCATACAAGGAATGGCTATTTGGTTTGGTGTGGACAGAAAATTTAGCAAAAGATAATCATTTCAATTTACTGGTCCCGTGCTTTTATTGTTTCACTATAGGTCATTTTTAATTACATGCAGCTTCTTATTAAAGAGCACCGACACTCGGGATTCTGTAATAACTGACTAGGAAAAACCTTTGCTCTTCTGGTATTACATTTTATGAAATCAACCGAAACATAAATGGAATTAGATCTGTGGGTGCTTGGGATAACGTCATAGTGCAGTTGTGGTGTTCTTGACCTAAATGGCCTATTCCGAAAGAATGAACTGAAGAGACCCATTAATGACAGGCCCCATGGGTATTCTTTTTCTTCTCATTTTTGGTACTCAAAACCTGACCCTCCAACTAAAAGTAGGGGAATTGGGTTTTCTCCTGCAGAATTTAAATCAATCAGCCCATATAAGGATTTCTTCCCCTTACCTATTGAAAGTAATTATAATCCATGCCAGAGATTTTCTTCCTATTTTATACAGCAGACACTAAGGGTCAGAGTGACAGTAAAAGGTACCCAAAATCACCGGTGAGTCAGAGATAGACAACAGTTACTCTTCAGGTTCCAAGTTCTTGCTTCAATATTTTAGTGTTTGTTTTGTTAGGCAAATAGATTATTATTAGTTGATTTGAGTGCTTTTGGGCTAGTGTTATAATGATTATAGAAAGTTCTAACTGAGCTTAAATTATTAGGGAAAGGAGATACATTTTGAGTTCCAATAACTCAAATTAGGAAAATAGATGTTAGGGAGAAATATAACACTTGCCAATCTAACCAGTTTGGCTTCTCACTATTCATTCATTCATTCAACAATTACTTTTAGCATGGCTTTAGATGGTGGAAGTTCAAAGATATTTAATATGATTTTCCTGTTTTATTGAACCCTACAATCTAGTTGTAGGGACAAGATGAATAACAATGAAAAACTTGAATTAATTATACTAGTTTAGAATAACATTAGAACACTCATCATTTAGATATGCATTCATTCATTTAGCAGCTCTTCTTTGCCACAGCTGGCACTGGGCAGTGGATATACAGTTGATGGCAAAACAGGCCCAGAATATAACTTCTTGGAGTATCCAGTTTAGTGAAGTCAGTATAGAAATATGTATTTTAGTGATTTTTCAAACATGTCATATATAATTCTTAGGCACTTAATTACTGAGTCCTTTGTCCTCATATGTATGACAGGGTTAATTATACTGGCCTGGCCTTCTCCACATGAGCAAATGACTTAATATCCCCTTTTTAAATGTAAAACAACCAAGAAATAGAATATTATTTGATCAATTAATAGAAATTAATAATGTTTGCAACTGAAGCAGTTGGTGGTTTCACAGGCTTTAAGAGGCAGTCTGGTGCAGTGCAAGGAACATAACTTTTCAGAGACTGACATCTGAGTTTGAATTCAGGCATCACCATGTTTTGGGTAAGTTATGTAACTTCCCTGAACCTCAGTGTTCTCATTTATAAGATGCTAATCATTCCTGCCTTACAGGACCTAGGTTTGTGAAGCACCTGATACACTGAGTCCTTAGTAAATGCTGGCTAGTATTTTCTATATTACCAACTATTTGGGAATCTGGTATTAGGACTCTCAGGTGACCTACTTCCCTGCCTCTTCTCCCCAGAGCACTGACACACCTGCATCTACTCAGTGGTCCCTGGCCTGAAAGCCACCCCTATAGCTCCACAGTTGAGGTCTATTCCTTGCCAGCAGTCCACACTCCACTGGTAGCCTTCCTTACTTGCACCAGTGAGAGCCAAGGTCTCTCATCCCATTACTTCAGGGTCCTGCTTTCCAAGTGGGTGCTGGAGGCCTGGTGTTATAATTGCCAGGGATTAATCCTATCCATTCATTTGTTGAATGCCAAGTATGTACCAGGTGTTTTATCCCTACAGTATTCCTGCAAGGCAACTATTAATTCCATTGTATAGAAAGGTCACATAGTAGAAAGTGGCAAGACTGGAATCTGAACTCTTTCAGCTGAATCCAAAACCCACTGACTCTCTGCAGGGAAGGGCAATCCCAGTAAAGAAATACAACCCTAAGGTATAGAACTAAACAAGCAAATTGTTAGGGACTATATTTTAAGACACGTCTGGCCTTCAAAGAAGCAAATTTATAAAATCACTGATTAACAAATATTTAATGAGCACCAATTACATGCCAGGGACTGTGCTAGATGCTCAGAATACAGAGATAGATAAGCATGATCTTGCTCCAAAGCAGCTCAGAATAGCTGGGGGTGGAGACATGACAGGGGTTAGTCATGAAACTTTGAGTTACAAGATTTAACATGGGGAAGAAATAATTAGTTCTTCCTGGACAGAGTTTGGCTCAGTAGGGCATTGTATTAGTCAGCCAAAGGGGTGCTGATGCATCTGTTGGCTTTTATAAAGGGTGTTTATTTGGGGTAGAAATTTACAGTTACCAGGCCATAAAGCGTAAATTACTTCCCTCACCAAAGTCTGTTGCCATGTGTTGGAGCAAGATGGTTGCCAACATCTGCAAAGGTTCAGCCTCTCTCTTCCTCTTAAGGCTCCATGGTCCCAGCTTCTTCCAATATCAGCTGTAGGCTAGGATAAGCCTCGAATCTCTCCCGACTCGTTTCTCTGTTCTCTCCACCAGGTTAACTGTAGACTCTCAGGCTCTCTCTCTTTCCAGGGCTTCTGCTGTGTTTATGAAGCCATCCGTATTCCTCTGTGTTATTCTACTGTGTGTTTACTTCCCAGGGCTCCAGCATCCAAAAAACTCCAACTCTTCTGCCTTGTAGTTTTCTCGATGAGTCTCTACCCACCAAGGGGTGGGGACTCAATGTCCTACTGACATGGCCCAATCAAAGCCTTAATCATAATTTAATCAAGTAAAAGTGAAACCTCTGAATCCAATATAATCTAATACACCCCAAGGAACAGACCAGTTCACAAACATAATCCAATATCTATTTTTGGAATTCATAAACAATATCAAACTGCTACAGGCATATTTCATTTAGAGTTTGATGGACAGAACTTATAGGTAGAGAAAGAAGGAACCATGCATCAGGGATAAAGGCAACAGCATGATAGGGGGACAAAGGTGTGAGAATACAGGGATGATATGAAGGGACTACAAGAAGGAATCTGGCTAGATAGAACAAAATATTCATGGAGAGAAATGGGAGAAGATAAAGCTAAGGAAGTACGATGTAATGAGGCAAGGTGAGGGACAGTTTTTGATGCTATGCTAAGGTGTTTGGACTTGGATCTATAACCAGTGGGAGCCATAAAAAATATTTGTTTTGATCTGTGTTTTAAAATAAATAACTCTGTGTAAATATCGTACAAACCCATTGTGTTGGTTTATGTTTTCTAAGATACCACAAATCAAATTGTGCCTCCCTATGGGTTATACCATAGGGTGAAATCTTGGTATATCCCAATCTGAATGGACTGTGGGAGTTAGTCCTGAATCACGCCTCTGTATTATAATATACTACACATGGTGATAGAGAATAAGCCCTCAGGAACCAATAAGCAAAATGAATTATTGTGGTATCTATACTAATTTTGTCTGTGTTATAGAAGTTGAACTATCCAAAAAAAATTAGTCCTAGAAAGAAAACCCAAGAATCCCTATTTGCCACAGACACACATTTTTCTACACCACTGCTATCTTTCTCTTCTACCCTGAATTCTAGTGAAAGCTGTAACTTTCCTAAATCAGATGCTCTGGAGTTTTAGGAGCTGAGCATCAGTAGCTCTGGCATGACTTGGATTCTTCCTCAATCTGGCAATGGAACTAAATGAAAATAGAATTACTGAAAGGGCAGATGTGGTATCTTATATCAATTTTATTATATTATATTTTAGCAGCTGAGACAAGAAGGGAGAATATTGTAGAATCAGCTTGCTGCAGTCTCGCCTATAATTATATTTTTCCTTGATAAGGCATTGGCAAGGAGCCCACCAAAATATTGATGCGAAACTTGATCTCTCAGGGCTGTGGAATTTCTCCAGCCCTGGGATTGAGACTGAGAGGTTTTGGAAGTGTTTGGCAGCTGCAGTAAATTCAGGAGCTGGAGGCAAGGAACAATTCCTCTAGCACAAACCCAAAGTCAATATATTATATAACTACAAAAGGTACACTCCTCACTTTACTTTTATATACTTGATTGGATCGTGTCCTGCCCATGTATCTTACATGGATATAACTGTACATTGTGGGTAATATTTGGGAAATGTGGGGTCCTATAAAGTTTTCATGATTTTATATTTAGAGATGAGCATGTTACTTGAAAATAAAGACGCTGATTTTAAAGTTCTCCAAAACAAGTGGCAACAAAAACTTAACTCCATTCCCCATGCTAGTACATATTTTGTGTTTTGTTCTTTCTTGCTGTCTTTATTGTGTCAGTCCAATTTTCCTTTTTTAAAAAAGAATATTTGCTGAAATACAGATACCAGCATGAATGGAGTTTCCTGAAGATCACACAATTACAAGTTATTTTAAATTAGAGCCTATATAGTTATTTCCATAGTAAAGTCAAACTATCAAAACTGTATGCTCTGGCCATTGGATTACCATTTCATCACCCAAGTTCACTGTGACTGTGTCAGGAGGCTGCTGGCAAAATAAAAAGACCATAATCTTAGAAACTAGACATACATGAATTTAAAATCCCGACTGTGGCACTTACGACTGTGTGAGCTTAGAAAACATCTGACCCTCTTTCTTCATCTTTAAGGATATGAGGAATTAAATTAGATTCTGTACATGAAGCACCCAACAGTATTTGGCACCTAGCAGGAGTTCAGTATACATTCTTTCTCCCTATTTTCCTTTCTCCTTCCCACCTTAGAATGAAATTATTTGTGCATGAGTGGACAGAATGCTGGGAAATATACATCACAAAATATTTAGCAAGCAAAGGATCTGGTTACCAGGATTTTAAAAACGGCTTCAGATGTGATTTTTTAAAATGATGTCATATGTCATATATATATACCATACCAGCCAATATATTGTTTGTTTCCTTGTTTTTTAACTCCAATCTTTCATGTACTTTCAAATCATTTTCTAAATAAACCAATTCACCTAACTAATTTCTGCATTTCTTTCAAAGTCAGATGGTAGACAGAATAATCTTTCAACGAATAAGAGTCTGTTATCAATTTAGGTTGCAAGACTGGAGCTGAAAAAATAGAACCACATAGAATTTTTCTACTTGTTTCTCCTTTTATTTAAAGCTACAACTGCTAAGTGTTCTCTTCTCCAATTCTTTATTTGGAATATTTTCTATTCTGTTAGCCAAAACAGATAAACATATATGTAACTATCTATAACTCCTAAATAATTATTTACATATAATACAGGCAATAAAAGCTCTTGATAATTTAGATCCTGTATTAACCTGATGGTTGTGAAACAAATTATGAAAATATCTTGGCATTTCATTATAAAGATAATGGCAGATCTGGAATCAAATGAAATGTTCTCCTTATCCTAGGGAATCCAGTTCTAATAGGAGAAGTACCATGTATTTCTTTCTCATATTGAACATATCCCTAGAATTATTGTGTTGAACTGGACTACAAGGGTACTGTGAAAATAGCCTAAGCAGACATTGAACTTACTTTGCCCTGATTCTATATTTATTAACAACCAACTGACCATTGATTGGTTCCAAATTGGGAAAGTAGTGTATTCCCAATCTTCATCATGGAGGTTGTCACACATGTTAATCTATACGGAGGTATTGTGTGGGTTTGGTTAGTGTAGTCCAATTTTCTAAATAGTGATTGAGTAAAGAACAGATTTTTGACCCCTCAGGAGCCTCAAATATCATAAGGTCCAATTCGAAACTGTCTTACTATTCACTATCCCCATGAAATAACATCGGCTTTCCCATTTTAGAACCAGGTATTCAAAAACAAACCTTTAAAAATGAAATCTGTATTATTTATGACATACCTGTAAAAGCTGGTGTTGAAAATAAATGCTAGTGCTGCTAGCCTTTGAAAGTATTTGAAGGTACTACTATAGTTTGTGTTTTTTAGTTCCTTCAGACTTTCATAGAATAAGATAATTGATGATAATGAAAGGAGGTTATAGAAGTTTTTCCATGAAGAAAAAATAAAAAGTCTAGTCCCCTGATTTCAGCATCTGTCAAAAGAGGTTTATTCTACACAATTACTGAAGAGATGGCTCAATGGGAGGTGCTCTGAAACAAGTCTCTAAAGCAGATGAACAAACAACTTTAGGTCTTTTTACATCTCACATAGAACAATTAACTGGAATTTAATAATTTACCCAAACTTTATACCAAAACTTATGCCATAGCATTTAAATACATTCTGATGAAATATTTAACACTTTGTTTTCCAGGTAGCTGGGCCTAGGAAGGAGCCTAGAGTTGAATTTGTTTTGTCAGTAAGACAGGCTGTAAGAATTTTTAAGCAGCTTGAAAGGGTTACTCATGATCTCAAAGGATTTTGCTTTTAGGGAGAAGTCAATTTCTTTTTTTTTTTTTTTTTTACCACAGGCACCAATTTTTCCACCCCAAAATCAGCTTTGAACACATGAATAGCTCTAAGCTGAAGAGAAAAAATTTGCATGTATCGTCTGGATATTTGAAGTCACTCAAGAATGATATTTAGATATTTTAATTTTCTACAAAAAAAAAGTATAATAAAATTGCTCTAAAATTGTGAGAGAAAAGCAATACACTGCTCAAGGTAATGTTCTACAGGGATAAATATATAAAAGCAGGAGCCTGTGGTTTATATAAAATTTTGTAAGAGATACACAGCCTTTTACATTGTAGAATTTTTAATTTCTAATGTACCATGAGATCTATTTTTACAGATGGGTAAAGTGATTTGACCAAAGACATACAAGTTAATGCAAATATTGGACTGGATTTTTAGATTTTTGTTTTGGTCTATATTTAAATAAATATCAGATTGCGTTTGTAGAAATGTCCATCTTGTGAAACGTGTCGAAGCAGATTTTAAGATTTTTGTCTTGGCCTATTTGTAAATAAATATCAGATTGCGTTTGTAGAAATGTCCATCTTGGGAACATGTAGGAGGAGAAGAAGCTAAAACAATGACATTATAATGATAATACCACCACATACATAAACCTTATTGTGTGTTAGGCACTATTTGAAGCACTTCATTTTAATTAACTCATTTTATGAGTTAATACAGTAGGTTATTATCCCCATTATTTTTCCTCTATTAGTGTCCTAATTTATAGATGAGTAAACCTAGGCACAGTAAGATTATATAGTTAACCCAAGGTCACACAGCTATTAAGTGGCCCAAATCAGGATTTAAACCCAAGCAGGCAAATTCTAGATTCTGCTGCACTCTTACCTACTATGTTATAAGCCAAATTTTAGAATCTTTGTTTTGTAGAGTGAATATATTTAAAAAAATTTTTTAGCATTTTGTTAAATCACTGATGCTGCAGTTCATAGAAAAAAATAATTTCCTTCTGAGTGAACTGCTATGACTGTGTTTTCTTGCTCTATTTAGAAATTTAGATATTTAGAGAGAACCCGCTGAAGAAATGATGAAGTTTAGGAGTGCCACATTGTTATCGGACTTTGAAAAGTGGACAAACTCCTTCCCAACCCAATGGGAGTCCTTGACTCCACTTGAGCTGGGTTCTAGAAGCTCTGATAAGCATGGGGTTGGGCAAAGCTGACCTGCAGTTTAGGGAGTGGGGCAAAGATAAAAGGGTCCAGGAAGAAAGAATTCAGAATTCTAAGGACCAATAAAGAACACCTTACAACTTTATAGATTACTTTCACTATAAATGCATGGTCTCCTACCTCAACAGGGCCCTCAATGCTACCCATTCAGTTTTTAGTCTTCCAAAGTTGGCTCTCTCTCCCTGATGTTCCACAGTGATTACTTTTTCGTTTTTTGATCTCTTCAAACAACTGGCCTAACTCTTCTTCCTCTGTCTCAGCACAGAGAGAGTAATCATCAGCCTGAAACTCCTTTGGCATCCTACCACCAAACCTACAGATTCCCTGCATGCACGTTCACCTTCCATTCCTTCCCAACTCACAGTGGTCTTCCCTCCTTCAGCACCCATCTTCCTGTTTCCATTCATGATGCTACTCCTACTTGCCTTCTTCTATTTTCAATCTCTTCCTCTCTGCTGGTTCCTTTCCACCAGCATTTAGACATGCTCAAGACTCTCTCATTGTTTTAAAAAGCCATCCCTCTCTCCACTTCACATCCTTCTCCATCTTTGCCCCATCTCTTTCTTCTACTATCAAACATCTTTAGAGAGTTGTCTTCACCTACTGTCTCTACTCACCCATGTCCTATCATTCATCAGCCCTCTGCAATCTGGATTTTTCCCCATCCTACATTATTGAAATCCTCTTAACAAGGACACCAGTGCCCTCCTTGTTGATAAATCCAGCAGGCACTTCAGTGCTAATGTTGCTTTCTCTTCACATTGATGATCACGCCCTTCTTGAAATGTATTGATTACCTTGGAGGATATATAAGTAAATGGGAAGAGTGAGGCTTCCCCAACATCACCAATTCCTTGAAATCCTTCTGTCTTTTTGGCTGCTTTTTTCTCATCTTGCTGGCAAGTACCTTTTTCTTTGCCCATATCTGGAAAACCAGAATTTCTCAAATTCCATCCTGGGCTACCTCCTCTTCTTACTTTATAGACTTTCCATGGATCAGTTTTATCATGACTTTAATTATTATTTATGTTCTTATGATTCTTGAATCTACATATTTAACCCATATATTTATCTGAATTAACAAATCCAAACATATGTCCAACTTTCTCACAGTTCTGCATAAACCCCAAACTTAGCACATCCCAAACTTAACTCATTATCTTCTCATAGCTTTTTAAACCCTTTTCCTCCTTCTGTGTTTCCTAGGACCCAATTATTCACCAAGCTTTATCATCCCTGCCTCTCAAATCTCTTCACTTTCTCCATCCTTATTGCCATGCCTCTATTACCATAGACCGCAGCCCTACCGTCTTTCAAATGGGTGATTTCTTCAGCCTACTAACCATTCTGCCATGCTTTGGGTGTGTTCCAACACTGAAGTCAGGGTGATCTGCCTGAAGTACAAACTTGATCATTCCAGTCCCTGTTTCAAACACTGTAGCACCTCCAAATTGTCCTCTGAATTAAGCCCAAATTCTTTGCATGGTTTGCAAGGCTCCTTATGAGCTGGTCCTTTGCTCATCTCCCCACTTTTATTCTCAGTATTCTTCTTTCCTGCTCTGTGTTCCAGTATACTGAGCAACTTTCCATCCCTGAAAGTTTCATGCCACTTATTTTATCTGGACTTGTGCTTATGCTGTTTCCTTTACCTAAGAAACACTCTTCCTCATACTCTTTATCCTCCTAATTTCCATTCATCCTTCATGTTCCAGATTCCAAATCACTTCCTTTGGCAAGCATGTCCTGACCTTCCACATAAATGCCCCCCATAGCCCTTGGACTTCCTCCACGATAGCACCCATCACATTGTATTTTACTGCTGGCCTATTTGTCAGAGTCAACCAGTAGAGTCTAATCTCTGTAAGTACAGAGCATTGGGCTATCTTGTTCACCATTCTATTCATGGCACCTAGCATAGTGCTTGAACCAAATGGTTTATAAGTAGTAAGTACTTAGTTGAATAACACAGTTTGAATAATCATTTAGATTTTTTCTCATTCTTTTAGAAATCAAGTCATTAAAATCATTCATCAACTCCACAAAATAACCTTAAATCCATTACAGTCTTGAATAACTTCCTTCTGTAGTTCAGTGGACCTTAATGGATAAATGTTTCCACACTGTTTACATAGACATAGAGCAAGATTGGAAAAGACAGGTTGGGGTAGAGAACTGGACCAAGTGTTCATGAAAGCAAGGTTTTTTGTTAAATGAAAAGACATCTGTAGATTCTAAGGGGGTTATTTAGGCAAAATATATACATATTGGATGTCCACTTTGGTTCAGTTGATATTTGCTAGGCATATGATACCATATTATACCGTGATCTCTCTGTACTGAACTCTGTAGTGTGGAATATATATTGTATGACAATATAATGAGTTGGGTAATTCTGTGCTGCCAGACTTTCCTCCTTGCTGTCCCAATTCCAATCCCCTCCATTCCTATGGAACTTTTCTTTCTCCATTATCTATACATAAGAATAGAGAAGAAATGGTACAAGCTCGATGAAATTACAAGCTAATTACAACTTGGGATAATTAGTTGTTTGGTTTTTATCCTTGATCCACCTTTGAGCATTTTGTACCTGTTTAGGCAATGTATCAATCATTCCCTTTTGCTCTTAACTCATGGCTCTTATTTTGGTCTAAGGGTCAGATAGTACTAAAAGGACCATCCACAAGTAGCAACTTGTGTGGTAGTAAGCAGTAAGGCTAGGGAAATGGCAAAGAATAATCAGGATGGTACTGTAAAAGGGATCAAATAGGGGGTCCATTAGGTTCTGTAGCTCATCTCATTTTAGCTGTCTCTCTCTAACATCGATATTTATATTAGATAACCATTACTTTTTACTAATTCAATTATATTTATATCCTCTAAGTTTTTAACTGCAAACCTGACTGTGCTTTAAAAAGATATTTTGTGGGATGAGGAAGTGGCAAGCACTACTTGCCCTGCCCAACTCTCCCCTTCCCCAAGTGTTCGTGTGTGTTTGGAGAAGCTGAGATGTTTGAAGTTGTGTGTACCAATTATTTTTGCTAAGCCTTCATTTGCTTTAACTTAAAATATTTAAAATTCTCTCAACCCTTGTTATAGAAAAAGTCCAGGACTAAGAAAGGCAGAACTTGAGAAAAGGGACTGCTTTATTTCAGAATTTTCTGCCCTCAATACTGTATCCAATTATCAAAGATGAAAGAGAAACAGTATTACTTCTCTCTGTGCCCTTAGTTTAAAGGAATTGGACCTAAGGAAGATATGATTCTAAACTTCTGCCATCAAGCCCTAGTGTATCAATCCTTCCTCCCTATAAAATGACCACCTGCAGACAGATGATGAGCGATACTTTCAGTTTAGTGGAAGTAAGCACAGTTCTGACTAGACTCTGCAGAACACTTTTCACTCTACTTCAAAAACAGTTTCTTCTTTGATATGTACATTAGCCGAGTGGCTGTTTTGCAGGTCTTAGGCATTTTAGTTCACTTTTAGAAACCCTTTCCCCATCTAACTTCCTTTATGATTATTTCTCCCCCTTTCATTTTTCAAACCTAATCCTGAGCCTTACTTCCTTATTTTTTTCTCCCTCCTTCTCTCTCCCTCCTTTCACATATTAAGACCTGTAAATGAGGTTTCCTGATCCTCTATCTGAACCCCAGCAATGATCAATGAAGTGTGTATCAATTACAAGCACTCATCTAGCAGGAGCCAGTTTGGCTTAAAACCAACCTTCCTTGGTAAACCAAGAGAATATATAAACCTGATTGATTACTCCCAGGGAATATATTTGTGTCATTGGTGTTTAGTGCAATTGATCTAAAATAGTTCTTAATTCTATACCCTCCCTTGGATTTTACCTTCTCACATGTCTATGCCACAAGTAAACAGTTTGGGTAAAGAATGAGGAGATGAAAGCTTATTTCAAAGTTTTGTACAGTAGTGAATAGGTAACACCATCTGAGATCCTTAAGCTTCTTAGAATTTGTCTTAGAAAATGTAATAAACATGATGAATTTGATCTGGCCCAGGGTCCCAGTGCATTTATGCTTGAAAAAATTCCATTTTTTGATGCTGGCTCCATGGCAGGTACTCTAAGCTCAATCAATCATGAAAACAGCTTTGCTGCTGAAGAACTTCATAGGCATGTTTGTTCTCCTAGGAAACAGGTTCATAATTCCCTGGATGGAAGTCTCTCCTGAGGTCCAGCATAATGTCTCTTGCTGGAATCCAACTTTATTTTTCTTCAGAGGAAGAAAGTATTAAATTAGCATCATTTGCCCTCCAAATTACTTCATACACTTCAAGGAATCATTAGTCTTAATAGATGAGTAATAGTCTGAAAGGATAGCTAAGCAATCCAGAACTCATGCTCTTTGGTATGAGAGTGAAAAATGTCTTAATCACCAAATTTTAGTCTAGTTTTTTCTCACCCAAATTCTGAAGTTCTTTTGTTCAGCTAAATTCTCATGCTAAAATCACTTCTTTTTTATTTTATTCTCTGCATTCTTCTTATAAAAATTCTTCAGATCCATAAAGAGGTAATCTAATTTTTTCTGACTTTTGTTGGTTTTCTTTAAACACTTTAATTCTTTCTATTGACATAGGCCATGTGTGTATGTCTTTTTAATTTGGAATCTCACACATGGGATTCATAAATAGGTTTTGATGGTAATCATAGAATAAATTTCTATCGTTTGAGCATGGAGGGGACCAATTCTGAGTACTTGGGAAGACAAGGAATGGGGATTTGTTGAGCCCCAGCATTCCCTTTGGCTATGAACACTAATACAGAAGTAGGAAGGCAAAGTCCTCAAAAAGACCTAAGTGAATTCACAAAGCTGAAAAATGAGCAAAAGTGAAATGGGGTATAAACTACTTTGAAAGTAGCAGGTGCCAAGTCTGAGCAAACCACATATTTGAAAACTAACATGCAAAATTGGATCTGAGTTCAGAGCCCAGGGCTTTTGGGAAGAAGCTGAAGCGGGGCCTTTGGAAGCTCTGTGTTCATCCTGATGGCACTGTTTAAACAGAGCTCCTCTGGAGGGCCTCTTTTGAAGGCCTAGTGGACATGCCTCCCCTAAGCTCAAAAGCATGGTCCTGGCTTCTGACAGAAATGATGGGAGTGGCCAGATGACTAAGATCCTCTTCTCCTGCCCCTGGAGGTTTATTCTGATCATCCAGACACTGTGCTGTACTTTCCTCATGTTCAATTTCATCCCAACCAGTTGACTACTGGACCCAGATCGCTTTCAAGTATATTCACAGGTCAGGGAACATATTGGCCAGTACTTAAATAAGGGGGGCACACAAGTTAAGGAACACGCTTCTTGGAGGTGAGAGGAGCTGCTTTCATGGCAGCTGCCATCAGCTTCCACATCTCATATACCACTACACAGAACGCTGAGCTGCAGAATTGGCCCCTTCCCATCCATAACCCAAGTAGCAGGTGATACCCCAAATCAGTAAGTAGGAAAGGAGCAGGGAGACTCACCCAAGTAGTACATGTCCAGAAAAATAAATCGGGGACTTTACACAAGTTTGTGATGGTTGGCCACTTTGCTCCTGTCTCACGTCCTGCCCAGTTCCTGGATCCACTCAGCTTTGGACCCCTGAGTTCTGTATTCCTCCTCTGGCCCTTTGGACTGCATATCCTTTAGCCTTCTACTTTTCAGAACCCCTTATTTGTTTTTATCTAACAAACACTTAGAGGAGTTACTATACTGGTCTAAGTACTTTACAAATATTAGCTCATACAGTTAAGAAATAGTACTATTGCTCTTCATACTTTATGGGTGAGTTTACCCTCACTTGGCTCTTCATGTTCCTGGGCATTGCATATAGCCAAGCCATTGGAGATTCCAGCTTAGCCAGTGTCACCATTGTAAGCATCCCTGTCAATGCCTCCCTCAAAGCATGGCTTGGCAGTGGCCATTGTGTGGTTGTGAAAGAGCTTGAGCCTTTGGAGCTGGGCAATCTGCATCTGCGTCCCAGGTCTGCCACTTACTAGCTGAATAAGTTTTCTCAGGCATTTTAGAATTCTGTCATCTGAAAAATGGGAATCTTATCTACCCTGGAGGATTGTTGAGGGGATCAGAGTTCATACAGGAAAAAAAAAAAAAACAATGCTAGCACTGTGCCTGGAACAGAATGCATTTAGGAAAGGAAAGCTCCTGTTATTCCTCTGATTCACGTGGTAGCATAGAGAAAGTCCTGCTTGATTAAATTACACCCAGTGGGAACTTCAGAGCTGAAAGTGACCATAGATTTTTCTTAGTTGGATTATCTCCTTTTTGGATGAGGCAACTGACACCCGGAAAGCTTTAGACTTATTTTGAGGTCTTTAGCTCCTTACCTGGAGAAGAGAGGAAGAACTGAGGCCAGCTGATTCCTAGCTGGGTCTATTTTAACCCCACCACACCCTGCACTGCTGATGTCTTTGACAGTGTTTTAGTTTCCTGGATGCTAAAATAAATACCATACAGTGGGTAGGACTAACAACAGAAATTCGTTGTCTCATGGTTTCAGAGGCTAGAAGGCTTTCTTCCTTCTGGGGTTGGAACCTTCTCGCTGCCTGGCAATCTTTGGGGTTCCTTGGCTTTTCTGTCACACATAATTGGTGTCTTCTGGGTTTCCTTGACTTCAAACTTCTGGCTGCTCCCCATGGCTTCTCTTTCTGTATCCAATTTTCTCTGTTTATAAGGACTTTAACCATAATGGATGAAGGTCCACCCCATTCAGTTTGGGCATACTTTACATAATAACATCTTCAAAGGCCCTGTTTACAAATAGGTTCACACCCATAGGACCAGGGGTTGGAACCTGAACATGCCTTTTGTGGGAGACATGAGTCAATCCCCAAACAGACAGGCTCAACCTGACGCAGACAGAGCATTAGCCTGGTTGATGATTTGTCAGATTATGGAAGGCCCCAGTGCATCCTTCTACTTTCATTCATTGTGCCTGTAGAAGCAACTCCTCATCTTAGACCTGTCTCTTCAGGTTCAGAGAATAAGAAAGCTATTGTTCAGTTAAATACACAGAGCCGCTGCTGCTGCAGCCTGCTTTTTAGCCACAGTGGTATTTCAACTCAATTCTTCCGTGGTTTGTGGAAGGTCATCTTGTTGAAACAGAAACACATCCCAGTTGCTTTTGTCTCCCCTCCCCCATTTATGTGAATGGTCACCCCCCTCTCTTGGGGGCAGTAGAGTATATTCGATAGAACGTATTACTTTAGTGTATATCACATTTACTCTCTCCCGATAATGTAGGGATTGAAATTTGCTTCTTTTAGACAAGAAAATATTCCTGAGTGTGGGGTTGAAGTTGAGCTATTTGATGACTCTGGTAGCAGGAATTTGGTCGTGATAATATTGTTACCATATGGATGGATGCTTAACTATTGAAAAGTAGGATGAGAATTCCAGGGCATTTTAACTCAGACCACCAAGGTGATGAATGACATATTTGATTCTAAGGAGCTAAAACAAAGAAGAATTTTGCATTTTAAATTAGAGTGTCATGTCAAAATGAAAACCTTATAAATATAAGTACATATATGCATAGGAACAGAACCCCTTTCGCTCTGGGAAGGATCCACATGACACCGACATAGTTAGAATGTTTCAGCATTATTTTAAGAAAACAATGAATCAGCATAGCTGTCATCATCATTTATTCCTTTCCTTCTCTACAGTGGAACACTGCACTTTTTCTTCCCCCAAATGAAAATCCGTTGGCCCTGCCTTGAAATATTGAACTGTTTTTGGTTTTCAGGCCTTTTTGTCCATGATATTTATCACTGAGGCCACTGATTGGTGAGCTGGACTCTTTGTGCAATGAGTAGCTTTTTGTCTCAAGCCCTGCTTTGTTTTAAGTTAGGTGTTGAAGGCAGCATCAAAGGTAGGCAGGCAGACATTGAGAGGCCAATGTGGGCATGGTCCCAAAAGTTCAGTGCCAAGGGCCTTGTGTTTCTTAACAGAGGTGACCTGGAAAGACTCCAAAAACAAGGTGAAAAATACAAAGTTGAATTTAGTTAAAGGGAAGGAGAAAGGAAAGCATTGAAAGCTTGAATCCCGTTAACTTGAAAAGTTGAGTTCTGGCCTTTTAAAAGCTTCCTTCCAAAACAGACCCATGTTAGTTTAATCTCTGGCCAATCGTAGCTTTAAATTTAGCTTCTCACACTTATTAATCTTTTTAGGAGTGAAAATGGCCATTGTTGCTATTAGGGAACTGATTTAGAACTTTCTGTTTATAATGGACCGTACTTGTTTGGATGGTTACAGTTGAGACCACTGGTATTGATTTTATTAATGGGTCACTAATTGAACAGACTGGGAATGAAGGGGAGAGGTTAGGCACTGTACTCAGAGTCAGACAGATTGAAAACAGCTTCCAGCATAGTCACTGAGGAACTCACACTGCTGGACAAGTTGCTTGATCTCTCTAAACCTCACTGTCATCATCTAAAAAATGGGAATTTTTTAAAATGACATTTAAGTAAACAAATAAATGTAGTATCATGCCTGCTTCATACTAAGTATATATTTTTTATACCATGGAAATGCTAAATTTTATCTTTGAAAGGATCTGGAGGTAGTATCAAGTCTAACTGCTTAATTCATTTTACACATGAAGACGTCGGGATATAGTTTTCAGATGCCTCACCCCGTATCACCTGGCCCATAAGTTGCAAAATCAAGGCAAGAACCCAGCAGGTCTTTGTCTTCTTTCCACCAAGTGCACTGTGTATAAATGCATAAGGCTATTTTAAATTTAATTACAACAAATAACTATTTTATAGCTGTATAAAATATATATTATAGCTATATAAAGCATACTATAAGAGCTATATAAAATAATAATAGCTACCATTTATTGAGTGTATATTATTTGCAGTCATTCTAAGTCTTACATATATGTTCTTATTTAATCCTCATAACAATCTTGTGAGGTAGGTTCTATTATTGTACCTAGATTTTTAGAATTGAGTAAAGGGAGGAACAGATTTACATACTTTTCCCAAAGTCACATATTTATGAGTGGCAGACATGGTGTGAATCCAGGAAATCTGCCCTCTTAACCACCATGCCAACCCCATTCTAATAATCGTCATAAGTAAAAGAGAAACACGCAAATAGTTATCACTCTTATCTCAACAGGCCAACTTAAAAAACAATTAGGTCACATTGCAAAGAACAGTGAACTTGAACAGTCACATCTCACTTGTCACAACTTATATAGACTCATTTAAGTCACTTCCCAGAGGATAAGGGGCAGTCATAACTCATAAGGAAGATCGTAAATTCAGGCGTTGAAGCGCCATATTCAAATTCTTCCTCTGTGCCTTTCTAGGAGGCTGAACTTGTGTCTTAAGTCGTGCTGAGCCTCAGTTACCTATTTTGTTACCTGAATATAATGAACCTCAAAGGATCTTTGGAAGGATTTAATAAGGTGGAAAGAAACTACATGGCATTTAAAAGGCCCTAATATGTGGTCTCTGCCTTGGTAGAAAGTGCAAATGTAATGTGTATTTGGTGTTCTTTTTCTAGTTTTTCTGAATCTTCTACCAGCTTTAGAAAATTAAATCTAGCAACATGTTTACCGTTTTCTGCCATGATGGAATATAGTCAAGGTAAAATTCAGGAATTCCTGGGCTCAGCCTCCCAGAACTACAGACCATGAGCCTCTCACTGGGTTGACAGAAGAGAATTTCTGCCCCCCACCCTCCTCTGTGCATGGAGCTTACAGAAGTACATCGGGTCCAAATGTAGTTTGAGAGATGCTTTCTATCTTTCTTGGAGCCTAGTTCCCTGAAGACAAAAAGCAGGACATGGATGTTAGCCTGCAGTAACCTGGGCCCCAGCACAGTTAGAAATGGAAAAGCTACCTCTAGGGAGTTAGAGGAGGGGGAGCAGATTTGAAGAATTTTAACTTACGTGGTAAATGGTCTGACACACACTCTCGTCTCCTGGTTTGTTTTGATACATCCCCACCTGGTCCCCAGGTGTGTAAGAACCACAAAATGCCATTCATGCTGCTGCTCTTACAACGCTTGCGCAGTGGTTGCTGGGCTATGCATTTTGGAACAATAGCTTTATTCTTTCAGGCGCCCAAAGAGAGAGCTGAGAGTAGAAGGAACTGCTGCTAAGGGGAGAAAAAAGGAAAAAGGTTATATACATTAAGGAATTTGGTCCCTATGAAAAAAATTGGAAAGCAGGAAGAAATCACATTGGGAGAATGTGAAGCCAAGCATTCCCTCTGATCCCACAACCTGCACCCCAGGCTTGAAATAAATGTGAAGGTGAACGGGCCTCATATTGAGAAGGGAGAGGAGCAGGGAGAAAATTCTCTTTCTTTGAAAATCTAGGAGGTTAGGTCTGGAAATACAAGACAGATGCCACAACAGAAAGTTGGAAGTTTTCTTGATTCCACATACCGATTAGTAGGAATATTGAAAGCTCTGGAGTGTTTGTTTTGTCCTTAATTATCTCACACTGGAAACCATCATAAAAAATGGCAAATTCTGGAATTTCTATTTTTCCTTCACCTGAAGAGGGCATAAGTTTTTATTTACTTTGGCCAGACAGAGACCTCACATTATTAGAGCCACAAGTTTCCACCACACTTCTTTATGGAATTGGCAGGAAAACTTTACTAGTCTTGAGGCAAACTTCAGTCTGTGATATCCCCCAATTTTTCTATAAGGTGGCAAGTACTTCACAGAATTTTGTCTGAGGAAAACTGACAAAGCAAAATTCAATCTCTTATAGGTGACTCTTAGCAATGGAGAAACAAGTTCAATTTCACATTCATGGGATGGAACTATTAGTCCATTTGTAACATCATTGCCCTGAAATAGCAAAAATTGAAGTGAGATTAAAGAATAGACTGCTGGCCTACACACAGATTTTCTGGTTTGAAACAAATGCTTTGTATCTAAATTAATAAGGTGACACAAAGACACTACATCATCTGGCAAGGGGAAGAGTTAAAGCATGTCAGTTTCCTTGGAAGGAGAGAAAAATAACTTCTAAGATGAAAGGGAAAAAAAAACAACCCTCTGTGTGGTCCAAACCTCATTAAAAAAACACAACAATTTGCTAGAGGTGTTTAAGCTGCATGGTGATAGTTTTCTCAAAGTTTTAATGATTCACTTGCAAGGCATGATTAGTCATTTCATTGACCAGATGAGGAATGCTTAAATAAGAAGATTTTTTTTTTTGATCATTGTTTTTAAATTCTAAATAGAAAAGTATTGGGAAGTGTGAGAAAATGTGTGCTTAGTGCCTTCTCCCAAAGAGGAGCACTGGGGTGTTAGCATGTAATAGCTCATTATACTTTAAAATATATAATTATAGATATCTAGAAAGTTTACACCGAAAGGGGAAAGGAATCTGGCTGAAACAGAGGCCAGACCTCCCAGAAAGATTAAATTTGACCTTCCTCCTTATCTGCTCTTTCTAGTTCTAGACCTACAATGGGTGTACTGGACAAGACTTCCTGAACCTGTGACTCAGTTGAATCTTTTCAAGAGGAATATATGCTATATTTATCACCCTTTAAAAATATTTGAGATGGTCTTCCTGAAAACACATTCTTTGAAGTGATCCATGTACTACTAGGTAACCTTGCCACAAATAAATTAGAGAGATTTTAAAAGAAAGAACTTCATATGAAATGGTGGTGGTTAGGATCCACCCACAATGATTTCAAATATCTACAATCACATAGCTGTTCAACGATAATCACTCTGTATTTTAGACCCATAGGAAATAATGGATAAGGTTTTTTTGTCCTAGCACCTATGCGTACTTGGTAGAGTTTACCTTACTCTTTTTTTAAAAAGTCTCAAGTTCAAAATATATAAAATGGATTTATTCTCTTTGTTCTTATTTTAACTTGCACAATTATATCTTCTATATAACTTATCTTTAGAGCATCTTAGAAAGGAAAACAAGTGGTGTACTATAGAGATTGATGCTAATGGCAGTCTCCTTTAAAACTGTTAAGTATTATTTTGAAGAGGAAATACACAGTGAACTTTACAAGGTTGCAGATTTAAGTATTTTGGGCAAGAGCCTCAAAAGGTAGCTACTGTAAGATTTGGAGATGACTTATAAGTACTTTTAAATTTGTGTTGAAGAAGTTGTAGGTTTACAGAAAGTACAGAGTTCCCATATACTACCCATCACACACAGTTTTCCATCTAACTCTTTACATTAGTGTGATACTTTTGTTACAGTTGATGAAACAATATTATTATAATTATACTATTAACTATAGTCCACCAATTATATTAGGTAGGGTTCACTGTGTTGTACAGTTCTGTGGTTTTTAAAAATATTTATTCCGGTAACATATATACAACCTAAAATTTCCCATTTTGACTACTTTCAAACATACAATTCAGTGTTATTAATTACATTCACAATGTGGTGCTACCATCACACCATCCATTACCCTGTACTCTGAAAGGGTGTTCTGTTTCCTTCTACCCACCTCGCAGCAAGAACGTGCCTCTTCAGGGCACTCATCTCTACCTCCCAAGCATCCAAGGAGAGTCCTGTCAGAGTGTCTGTCTGCCCACTACAATATCACTTTCTTCAGGTCAGGGGTTATGTCTAAATCTTTTTGGTATCCCAGTATTTTAGAATAATCTTATCGTTGGTGTTCCTGACCTCTCACCTTTGTACTTTGGTGATATATTATTCTATTTCCCCAACCATATCTAAAAGCACACTCCGTAATAAGCAGTTTGGATTTATTCCTTATAGGAAAGCATCAGATTTTCATTTTATTTTATTTTTATTATGTAATAAATACACAGGGGTACAAAATTTTAAAGTTACAAAAGGAAATATAAGGGAAAAATACAGGGAAAAATAAGTCAGCTTCCACCCTTACCCCCAGCTGTCCAACTCCCCTGGCAGATTCAACCTCTTTATTTCTTATTAATCCTTCCAGAGAGATTCTATTTGTACATAAGCAAATATGTGTGATTGGTAGACCATGACCAGGTCTACCAGAGTCCCTTTATGAGGTGGGAAATAGGATGTGGCAAAACTAGAATTCCCTATTATGGTAGTGGCATAGACCCTGACAGCATGATGTCTCCACCAGGTACTCTCAGAGAAGTAGGTTCTCGTTTCTGGATTCCTCTGAGGTAGGGATTTCTCACTCCATGTGGCCATGGTTGGCAACTGAATATCAGATATGCCTGTGTGGGGGAATAAGGGAGGTACCAAGAAACTCGGCTCATTTATATTCTTATTTCCTGGATATCCTTTGTAACATGTGTTCGGTAAAAGCATTGTGACAGTAGTAGTAGTGATAGTAATAATAGTAATAGTAACAGCATCAGCAGCAGTAGTAATAGGAGGAAGGGGAGGAGGAGGAGTAATAGTAATAATAGTAGTAGAGTAATAGTAATAGTAGTAATAGTTGCTGCTGCAGCAGTCATAGTAATAGTAGCAGTAGTGATAGTAATAGTAAAATAATAGTTAATACTTACCTAGCATTTATTATGTACCAGGCATGGTTCTAAGTACTTACTTTTAGCTCATTTAAACCAAAGTAAAATCAACCTTAAACCTGGACTCAGGGTTCTTTCTCTCCAGTGATCAAATCTGGAATAGATTTTAAGGTCCATCCTAGTCCAGTATGAGGACGTTAGCCCCAAATGAATAGAAAGATCAAGTTTACACTATTTTAGATAAATTCATGGACATCCGTAATTTTTTATTGAGGTTAAGGGGATTTTTCTGGCTTAGTCCCCCCAGTTTCAGTTAGGATGAAAACAGATAAGTATGCTCTCGGTCATAAGGCTATAACTTATTTGACTTTTAATTTCAAACATATCATGGGTTAAATTTAGCTAGTAAGGATACCCATAAAATTCCCATATTGTTCCACTAGGGGGCAACAGAAAGTCATAGTCATGTTCTGTTTTCACAGGTTATAAGGTATAAACCTAGTGGTTGCCATCTTTGCTTGTTTGTGTGTGTGTGTGTGTGTATGTGTGTATATAAAATATAAGCTTCTTTTCCTTAATATTGCCCTATTGTTCTTCGTGCTGGGTTCCAAGGAGTCCCAACAAGACCTGGTTTGAAATCCCTGATGTAGAGCTCAAGCCAGTCTTCACCGAGGAGGTCCCTGAATCCTGCCATTTTATTTCTTTGTGGTTGCTTCTGTCTTTGCAATATGCTAATACTTTCTCGGGTGGTGCTGTAAAAATTAACCAAATATCAGTTATTTGAAGATCCTTGGATTTCTAGAAGCAATACTTTAAGTGGAAATACATAAAATATATTGTATACTTTTAAATGTGTATTAAAAGTCTAGAGTAGGCTAATCGAATGACTTACTATGTTGCGATATGCATATTTGAGGTCTACCAGCACAACTGTATGCTGTCTAGAAATTAGAGGTGGTGTTTTCATCCATTTGAGTTGTCATTCCACAGCAAGAAGGACTCCTAAAATCTTATAACTCCTTTTCAGATACAAATGGGAGTACAAGACATTTCTGAAGCTATATTTTCTGTAGTTAGTGGAAAACATTGATAAGAATTACCTACAGTATCCAAAGCACTGTTCCTTTTTAGACCAGTCTGTGGACATGTGGAATGTTCCTGAGCTAATTCAAGAAATTTTAGAGTTTCCACTGTCAGAACTCCCTGTAGTACAGACTATAAAGGCTTGTTTGGGTCAAGCTTAGTTTCTTTTATTTTCCCTAAATACACTAAGTCAATGATTCCTACAAAAGCAATTCTACCTTAAAAATTCCATGCACCTATTCAATGCATATTTCCTTTAAAAATCTTCTGTACTTTATTTTGTACTACCTTCCAGAAGGTGTTAAAATAAATCAATAAAGTTGAAACATATCAGGATTAGGAAATGTGGTCATGGTCAGAGAGATAAGGTAGTAAGAGTCGATCTACCTGAATGCAGAATTTAATATAAACTACTAATTGGCCTCAGAGAGAAAGAAAGCACTGTGGCCCATTAATTCATGTGCTAAAAAGCATAAAGGTTTTCACACAGTACACACATTGCAGACATCTGTGCTGATAACTACTCTGAGGTTAAAAACCCACCACTCTTAGATAACATGTCCTGGTTGATTCCTGCAAATAATTTCTTAAATAATGTTTACATGGAACCCTTTGACTGCCTATTAAGTGCTATTAAAGCTAAGAGGACTCAAATTTGCCATTGCCTCCATCTTCAGGCCTGCACATACATCAGCCATGCCGTGAGATTTTCTCTCCCAATAGACAAAAAAGTTGAGTGTCTGAAATGTGAAAGAGAGTGTGTTTAAATCGAAAGGACCCTAAAGTATATGCCCTCATCAGAAACCTCCTTTGGAGGCTCTTGATTGAAACTATGATTAGGGCCACCCCCAGGAAAGTTTTGGTTTTTGTTGTTGTTGTTTTTCCAATTAATTCAGAAGAATCCTGTTGAGAAAACTGAAAGTTTAGATTAATAGTTTTAATTAAAAATAA